>CAUYUJ010010488.1:0-28183 GCA_963575745.1 Prorocentrum cordatum | reverse complement strand
GGAGGAGGTAGGAGGAGGAGGAGGAAGAGGAGGAGGAGGTTGGAGGAGGAGGAGGAAGGGAGGAGTTAGAGGAGTTAGAAGGATGAGGAGGAGGAGGACGAACAGGAGAAGGTAGGAGGAGGGAGGAGGAGGAGGAGGAGGAGGAGGAGGAGGAGGAGCAGGAGGAGGAGAAGGAGGAGGAGAAGGAGGAGGATGACGAGGAGGAGGAGGAGGAGGAGGAGGAGGAGGACGAGGAGGAGAGAGGAGGAGCAGGAGCAGGAGGAGGAGGAGGAGGAGGAGGAGGGAATTGGTGCAGGAGGAAGAGGAGGATGATGATTTTTGAGCTCCACGCTCTATCCGCCACGTTTACTCAGGCCCCATACGGCGGGGGGAGAGGACCTGCAAAAAGGCGGTGAAAAACCCGCCACGGCACACACCAGGGCCAAAAACGGGCGGCCTGGAGAGCCGACTGGCCCTAGGAAGGGCAGAAAGACGGGCCAGCCTGGGCAGCAGCGAGCAAGCGCTGGGCCAGCGCGGCATGGCGCCTCCTCGCGAGCATCCTCCACCTCCGAGGACGGCGGGGGGGGAGGCTCAACCGAGAGAGCGGGGACCTCCTCCTCATCGGCCTGCTGCTCGACTTGGACACCGTCCGAGGAGCCGAAAAGGCTCATGATGTTCCCTGTGTGGACCTTCACCTCACGCTTGCTGTACTGTGGGTGAAGGCCTCGGTTGCACAAAGTGTTCCAGCCCGAGCGAGTAGCTCTCGTCGGCTGGCCAACACATTTTAACGACAAACCTCGAACCCTCGCGTCAGGAAAACAGTCAGGACGGGAGGTGTCTGATTAGGGCAGAAGTGACATCTGCGGGGCCGATGCCCCGGGCCGCGACACCTCAACCGCGGCGTGGTCGTTTTTGGCTGCAGAGGGCGACGGCCAGCAGCATGTGCCGAGGGAGGCCCGCAGTGCGTGCTCGTGTCGGCGACACATCTCGAAGGGGGCTCCAGTGCTGCTGGCGTCCCCGAGGTGCCGGCCCCATCATCCAAACAATACAACACTTGACAGTCTCAAGTTTGTGATCCGTATGGAGTGATCTAGCTTTTTGCCAGTGGTGTGTGTGTGAGCTTTCGCCGGTCTCGCCGGCTCTTCAGACTGGCTTGGGCAAGAACAGCTATGGTACTGCCCTCCCTCTTGCGAGCACGCGCGCGCAGGAGCGAAGAGGGGGGAGGAAGGAAGGTATCCTTGACTGCGGTGCGTTCAGTGCGTTCCGGAAAGGCTCTGCCGGAACGCCGCACACGAGGAAAGCGGGTGCTGCCTCCGTCGTCTGCCACTTCCTTGCGCTCGGGCTGCAGGGCCGTAGATCTGGGGCGCTTCGCATCTGCTGCAAGCCAAGAGGCGTGCCGCTCCACGCTCGGGTTTCAGTCAACCCGCGTCGGCGATGCATCGGCGATGCGGCGCTACTCGCCGACCCCATCTACTCCGACCTCATGTTGGAGGCCTCTATCCTTGCACTCGGACTGTAAAATCGTACATCTGGAGTGCTTCTCATTTGTCGCAGCCCGCTCCAAGGGACACGTCGCTCCACACTCGGGTGACAGTCAACCCGCACAGCAAGGATGGGCAACCTTCCCAAGGGTACCCTTGCATCCTTGCCTCCTCGGCCCATCGTTGGCCGCATTCGCTGGCCGCGCCCCGCTCGCAGAGTGTCGACGTGGCCTTCCAAGGCCCTTGCATCCGTATCGTGCGTCCTTATGATATATACGGGCTGACTGTACTGGAGAATTGGTGGAGGTCAAAGCACACCGGAAGGAGGAGGGGAAGAAAGAATGAGGCGGCGGCGGAGGCGTGCGAGGAAGAGGGCACCGAAGAGGATACGGAGGAGGGCGGACGAACTAGGAGCGTGTCTTCCTTCCTTTGCCGCTATCTCCCATCAGTTTCATCATACTGAGCTTCCTCTTCCTTGCCTCCTTCTATACCCTTCTCGTCCGGGCGCTTTGTGCTATCGTAGCCGTCCGCTGTTTCCCCCAACTGAGGCTTACATCGCTTGAGAGCTTTCCAAAATGAGCAGGATCGGAGAGGAGGGAGGGGAAGGAGAAGAAAGGGAGGCAGGGGGGCAGGGTCGGGGGAGAAAGTTGGAAGTTGTGGAGGGGGGGCAGGGGGCGAAGGGGGAGGTGTGGAGAGGCAAGAAGAAGGACAGAGAGGAGACAACCAAATGGGTATGGGCAGGTGGAGGGGGGTGATATCGGGGGCGAGGGGGCCGCTGCCATCCGCCAGACAGGGCGAACAGAGTCACTGCTGTCTGCTGCCGGGTTTGGCGTTGACGCTGTGGGGTCCAGGACCAGCGGGGAAATGTGCCGAAAAAGGAGGGGTCGATGTTCACCGAGCGCGTTCCTCTACCCGCTAGGTGCCTACTCGCAAACGTCAGGAAAAAACAGGTTTGCCTCGACGCAATGGGCCGTGAGTCCTCCGCGGTGGATCCAGGCCGGTTGCGAGCGGTTACTTTTGCGAGTAGTGGAGCGCGCTTGTCTAGGTGTAGTGATGGTCGGGAGGGGAGCAGTGGCGGCGACTGCAGCTGCGGCAGCAGAAGCGACGCTTTCGCAGTCTGCGAAGGCAGAGCTGGGCAGTGCACGTGCGAAAAGCATCGGCATCGGCAGCAGCACCAGCAGCAGCAGCCGCAGCGGCAACAGCCCACGGCGGACGGAGGCTGGAGAGGAAGCGGGGGGGGCGGGGAGGGGGGGGGTGAAGGGGAGGCGGAGGATATCGGAGAGGACGGGCGTGTGAGGACCTCCTCCCCTGCACACGCGGGCGTCCTCCCCTTCTCCTGCCCACGCGCCTGGAGTGAGAGGCATGGCCTCCCACACTCCCTCGCCCGATGCCCCAGGGCCCAGCAGCGGTGGCCGGGGAGAGATGCCTGCGATGCTGCTGGCGCGCCACGAACATAGCTTTGCATATGGATCTCATGCTCTACTCAGGCGATCGCAAACATGGATCAGGGGGGCGTGGAGCGACGGGTCTTGTTTCCATGGGAAAATCGCGGGTTCCCGCCGCCGAGCGAGGTGGCACCGGCCGCACTTTGGGGCTCCCCCGATCCATGGATTTGGCGACCGCGCGCCAAATCCATTGATCGCCAATCCATGTTTGCGCGCCCACGATCTACATTTGCATCGCGAGGTCAAGATGAACGTGCCGCTGTCCGCCCCCTTCACCTGTTTCCGCGCGCCGAGGCTTTCGGGGTCGGCGAGGGCGCCGCTCGACCTGCGTGCCGCCGACGGCTGGCGGCGCGAGGGGCTGGGAGTGTCGCGCGCAGGCCGCTCCTGTCTCGCCCACGCCCCCACCCGCGCCCGCGCCCACACGCACACCCACGCCCGCGCCCACACCCACACGCAGACGCACGCCCACGCCCAAGCACCACGCCCACGCTGCCGCCCGCATCCATGCCCGCCGCTGCCGCCCGCATCCACGCCCGCACCCATACCCACACCCACGCCCGCGCCCCCGCCCTCTGGAGAGCGCGTCTTGGACGCCCCGGCGGCGATCCGGCGTGCTCCTGCTCCTGAGGCTCCTCGCTTCCAGGGAGCGACGGAGCACGAGGCGCGCCGGGCCGGCCGACCGCGGCGGCTCGGGCCTCGCCCAAGATGTGGTGCTGCGCGCGGCCTCCCGAGCACCTTCTCCCGCGGCTTCTCCCGTGGTGTTGCGGCTTCTCCCTCGGCTTCTCCCTCGCGTCCCCTCGCGCATCTTCTCCCTCGGCTTCCCCCGTGGTGTTACGCGGCGGCCGGTGAGGCACTCGGATTCCATGCTTCCTGCGCCCGCCTCCGCGTCCACCGTGGCCGTCCGAGGCCCGCGCGCTGGGCCGGTCTCGCACGAGCGGTGTCCGGGTTCTGTTGGGTGTTTGTCTGCCGCGTGGCACTGTTTGTTACCACTGTCCACGCAGGCTTTCATCATGGGCCTGTTTTCCACCACCACCACCATAAAGCTGGAGGGAGGAAGGAGGTAGAGGATAAGGAGGAGGACGAGGAGAAGGAGGAGGAGGAGGACCCCCTCCCCCTTCTCGATCTCGATCTCGATCTCGATCTCGATCTCGATGGGTGCGCCACTCGGGCGTGCCGACGGGGCGGCGCAAGAACACGGCTTCCGTCTCGCCAGCAGCGGCGCGCACGCTGCCCGCGCAAGGTCGCGCGTAGGCGCCCTCGTCTCCAATGCAGCGTGCCGCGCGGGCGACCCGCGTAAGCTGCGGCGTAAGTTCGCCACGTCATATCTCGGGCCGGGCGAAAGGGGGGGGATTGGGAAAAAAACACAAAAAACAAGGGGGGGGGTTACGAAATTTGCTGCATGCAGCTGGTTTCGGCCTCACCGAGGAGGCCATTCCTCGATACATGGGCGCCTCCGGCGCCGGGAGGCGCCGGGAAAATCAGCTACGTGAGCTGATTCTCAAACCCCCCCTTTGCTATCCCCCCCTTTCGCCCGACCCGAATATCGCGTAAGACCCCGTTCTGATCGTCGCTCAAAGGGCGCCTCTCCACCATCATCGCCGTGTGATCCGCCCTTTGGCTTAGCTGCGGCTGCATGGTCCCGAAGCCCCCATCTCCCTATCGGTGGAGGCGCTGTCCGTCCCCCAGGTGTGACAGGCCTGCGGTGCGAATGGGGTCCAGGACTTCCTTGAGATCTTGAGGAGAAGTACAAGCGATGGAGGAGGGGAGGGGGGATGGGGGCGGGGAAAGGTTGGAGAGAAGGGATGGAAGAGGAAGAGGATATCCGGCGGTGAGGGCAAGGTGATGGTAGGGATGTGGACCAGATCTCAGGAGCAGCACCGAGAGGCTGACACTGAAACGCTCGCCCCGACAATCGCCGAAGAAGAGACGGACCCAGGGTCCCAAACACGTCCAACGATTCCAGGATAGATGGTATGCCTCCAGAAAGGAGGAACCTAACATTTAGAGCTGCCGTTGTTGCTCATTCTGCAGCTGCTGTTGCCCCATCTCCTGCTTCTTCGCATGCTGCTGCTGCTGCTGTATATCCTCCTTTCCTAAAGATTCCTAATCAATTCACACAGATACTAATGATACTCACTAATCATTATCACTAAAGACCTATCAATTCTAATAACAAATAATCATATAAAAATATAAAATAATAATCATATAATAATAATAATATACTCAATAATCATAAGAAATTAATATCTACTCCATATATGAAATCTATTAATAATAACATAATTAATAATAATCAATTCAGTCATCATAATCACAACTCAAACTACCATATAATCCTAATCAATAACATACATAATATGCGCATACCTACATTTCCTCATGCTACCATCCAACTACTCTCTACTCCAAATTACACTCCTCCTTCACTCCTCCTCCATACTCCTACTCCTACTATGCCCCCTCATATCTACCTCTCATCCCTCCTCCTCCTTCCTCTTCCTCCCCTTCCCTATCTGCTCGCATACTTCATCCCCCTTTCTCATCCCCCCTCTCCTCATCACCCTCTCCTCCTCCTCCTCCTCCTCCTCCTCCTCCTCCTCCTCCTCCTCCTCCTCCTCCTCCCTTATACTCCCTCTTTCCTTTTCCTCCCGCCTTCCTCATCCATCCCTCCCAAAGAAAAACCCGCCTCTGCTGCTGAGGCTGCCGCTGCTGCCTCTCGGCCTGAAGCTCCCTCTGCCGGGGACAGGCACCTGGCCTTCGGGGCGCAGTTCCGGTCCGCGGCCTGGGACCCCGCCGAGGACGCGAGATTGCGTTTGTGCCCCCTTCCTTGCGCGGAGGAGGAGGAGGAGGAGGAGGAGGAGGAGGAGGAGGAGAAGGAGAAGAGAGGAAGAGATGAAGGGGGAGGAGGACGAGGGAGGGAGAATGAGGAGGGACTCCTGCGGCTGGGAAGGCATACGATCTCCCAGCCGCACGCGTATTCAGAAAGCCATTTCCCACATGCTTTTTTCGAGGTGCAGTTCGTGTACGCCAGAAGTTCCGTCAATTGAAAGCCGAACTGGTGAGTTTCAACCTTAGGATTTTCTCGACAGATGGCCGAAACCCAAGATGAGGTTCCACCACGGCCAGCGACATCCTCTTCTTGGACCAGCTCAATCACGGCCTCTGGCAGAGTGGCTTCGGCATCACCGTTATTTTCAGGGTGTGGCGCCTTACAGGGCAGCGGCTGCGCTCTGACAGATTAATGCAGTCTACCCCCAAGTCTCCAGAGCTTAACGATGATTGCAGCTGCAGCATCCCTGCAGCTGGCTTTCGGCGTCCTTTTCGACGAGAGCGGGCTTGGTACTCCTCCTCCTCCTCCTCCTCCTCCTCCTCCTCCTCCTCCTCCTCCTCCTCCTCCTCCTTCCCTCACCGAGGGCACTCCACTACTCGCAGAGCACCTACTCGCAAACGTCTGGAAAACACGTGTTGCCTCGATGTAACAGATGGTACGTCCCCCGCGGCGGAACCAGGCCATTTGCGAGTTGTTGCTTTGCGAGTAGTGGAGCGCGCTGGTCTCTTCCTTTGCGTGGAGGACCTCGCGTTCGTTGCCTGCTGGGCCGCCGGCGGCGGCTTCGAGGATCCTGGGCAGGGGCAGCGGCCAGGAGCGAGGCTTGGGCGAGTGGCGACGCGGGCTTTTGTGAGCGACGGGGGCGGCGGCGATGCTTGCAAGACGGGGGCGGGAGTGCGGACGAGGGCGATGATCAACAGGGCGTCGCCGCCGCCCTGTTAAGCTCCACCCCCGCCCCAGACGGCCCAGGCCTGCAAGACTCTACGCCTCCTAGATGGGGTCCGAGTAGATGGGGTCGGAGGATCGCGCCGCATCGCCGATGCCTCGACGATGCGGCTCGATGTGGATCCCGTGTTTCCCCGCGCCGTCGTCTTCGATGCATCGCCGACGTCGCCGAGGAGGCCTCTGAAGACAGGGGCGGGAGTGCGGACCAGGGCGATGATCCACAGGGCGGCGCCGCCGCTCCTTGGAGAGTTCCGCCCCCGCCCCGCGACGGCCCGGCGTGGGACGGCGCCGCCCGGCGCGCCCGCCGCTCCTGCGCCCGCGGCTCCGGCAGCTTCCCAGCATCAGCGCGCCGCGCGAGGGCGACGCAGCGTCGATGCAGCGTTAAGTTGGGCATGTCCCTCTACAGGAGGAAGATTCAGAAATAGTAAAACATAGTAGGGAAGCGATGTTTCTGTTTTTCTTGGCTGTTTTTGAGCATGTGTTTTACTATGCTTCATTTTTATTCCAAAATCCGCCTGCAGGAAGACATGCCCGACCGACCTTACGCAGCGTCTCCCCGACAAGAGGCTCTGAAATCGGGGCGTCAGAGTAGGAGAAGGCACCCACACCGCTAGCGTTGCCGCGCTTTCTCCCGGGAGGCCCTCGTCACCACCGCTGGACTCACGAAGAAATCCGGGTCAGAACGCACCTTGGGAGGGGTCTGGAGAGTAGCGGTATCGGTATCATGTGGTTCCCCCAGGTGAGGAGGACGAGTACGGGAAGAGTGGCCGGACGGGGTTAGGACAAGGATCAATCCGTTCCAGGGCGTTCCGGGACGCGCTGAGAAGGCCGCGGCGCCCGAGACTCGGGGGCGGCCAAGAGGGGGGTGATGACTAGGGGGGGGCTGGGGGTCATGATATCTCCTCAGATTTCATGGCGCCTCTTCTTATTCCGTTACGTCCCAGGCCTCCCCCTAGGCCGCGCACGTGCCGCCAGCCATGATTTTCGCTCCCCCCCCCCCCCCTCTTGGACGCCCCCCTCTTGGCCGCCCCCGAGAGACATCCTCCAGAGTTGATGGATCTCAGAGATGATCGACTTATCCGTATCCGTTTGTATCATCGTCCTAGCTTCCTCTTATGGTATCGGTATCTTGTGCTTTCCCCAGATGAGGAGGACGAGCACGGGAAGAGCGGGAGGGCGGGAGGAGAGAGCAGAAGAGGAGGAGAAGGAGGAGCAGCAGCGGGGGCAGAATGAGAAGTGGGAGGGCGAGATGAGGGCGGCGAGGAGGAAGACGACGACAAGTCGGAGGGTGGTAACTAGGAGGAGGACGAGGAGGAGGACGACGAGGACGAGGACGAGACTGGGATCAGACACGTCGAAACACGCATCGCAGTCAGCGGCATCCGGGCAACGAAAAGTGCACCCTGACCAATGGCAGGGGCACTGCCTGGGCAACAAAAGGCAAGCATGTCGGATGGACGCTAAAAAGAGCAGGGCACAAACCCCTGTCCGGCACCTTCGCCAGACCTCTCGTGTCCGAAGGGTGGCGCTGCCCCGACATCCGCCTCCGACGCGTTTGGGGCCCCAGTGGCCTGGAACCCATGGGGCACGAGAGCGAAATAGCAGGCGCCCGACCCTCGAAAAAAGAGCAGGGCACAAACCCCTGCCCAGCAGCTTCGCTAAGACCTCTCGTGTCCGAATGGGTGGCGCCTGCCCCGACATCCGCCTCCGACGCTTTTTTGGGGCCCGGTGGCCTGGAACCCACGGGGCGCGAGAGCGAAATTAGCAGGCGCCCGACCCTCGTGGGCCGAAGGCGGGGAGGAGGAGGAGGAGGAGGAGGAGGAGGAGGAGGAGGAGGGAGTAGGAGGAGGAGGAGGAGGAGGAGGGGGAGGAGGAGGGGGAGGAGGAGGAGGAGGAGGAGGAGGAGGAGAGGAGGAAAGGAGGAGAGAGAGGAGGGCAGGAGGAGGGGGGAGGAGGAGAGGAGGAGGAGGAAGAAGAAGACGAAGATGAGGGTGGGGAGAGCATTGTGAGGATGATGGGGGGAGGGAGGAGGGAGGAGAAGGAGGAGAAGGGATGAGGGCTAGGGAGGGCTAGGGAGAGCATTATGAGGATGATGGGGGGAGGGAGGAGGGAGGAGAAGGAGGAGAAGGGACGAGGTGGGAGGAGGAGCCGCCTCGAGGCCGTCTGGGCAGTTTGGCACGCAGCTTGACCATCCTCCTTGATGTTAGAGGCGATCTGGGCCCGACTTGGACCTTCGGGATGGATTCAGTTCCCTTCACCCGACCTGGAAGAGAGCGTTCTCGCGGTCGCTTGGGGGGAGGCAGGGTCAGGTACACCCCATCACCCCAGTGCAGGGGGGGGGAACTGAGGTTCCCCTCTGACACTTCTCGCTTGAGGGAGAGGGGGTCGGTCGACGACGACGACGACGACGACGACGACAGCGACGACCGACGACGACCGACGACGACCGACGACGACCGAGACTTCGTCGACGACAATTGCGACGGCCATCGACGACGACGACAACTACGGATACGGCGACCACGACGGCTACATCGACGACGACGACGACGACGATGACCCCACCCAACCCGCTTGAATGTCCGGTCCGCCCGCTTTAATGCACCGCCCAGCCGACCGACCCGTCCGCTCGAATGTCCCGCCAGCATGGCCGACCCGCCTGCTTCAATGTCCCGCCCGCGCGACCGACCCGCCCGCTTTAATGTCCCGCCCGCCCCACTCGCTTTCATGTCTCGCCCGCGTCGTCGTCACCGTCGGTCATCGCAGCTGTCGTCGTCGTCACCGGTCATCGCAGCAGTCGTGGTCGGCGTTGGCGTCGTCGTCGTCGTTTGGTGGTACGAGGGGTGGGGCGGGCCCCAGAAACCCTCCCACCCCTTGCACGAGGTGGGTGGGAGGGCCCTCTGATGTCCAGACCCCCCGACTAGAAGGGGTCGGCGAACTCCACCGAGGCAAGGGCTTCATCGCGTTGCCCTGTTGGCACGGGCAGCAGAGCGCCCTCCGGGCCCAAGTGGGAAGCTGATCTGCAGTGTTCTGTTCACCATCGCACTCACATCTCGCCCTTCGGCGTCGAATCGGAGGTCTGATGTCGTCAGACGGCTCAGCGTGTACATGCTGAGGTTGCAGGGTTGAAGGGGCCGTGTGGAGGGAGGACAGCGACCCCAGCGTCTTCACGTGTACGAGACACGGGGTCAAACGGCATTATGATTTCTGTGTAGTGATGTGGCCAGATCGACAGTCAAGCATGTCAGTGAAGGCTTGGAGATGACGATGCCGTCTTGTGCACGTGCGTTTGTATAGAATGCACGCGCAGTGCCTCACATCGTCTTCTCATGAATTGTTGCAATGTTGCCGCAGACCCGCATTTACGCCACCCTCGCTTCAACGGCAGCACTTGCCACGGTGAAGTCGACTTTTCCCAGAAAATAAAGTCATCAGTTGTTTGCCCGAGCTTGCAGGCAAAGGCCTTGTTCAGTCGTGTCCTTACCGTCGTTTCGCTTCCTCTGGTTGTCAATGCCTCATTCGCTTTGGTTACAGCGTCGTCGTTGTTATGCTGTGGTGATTCGTTGCCAGACGCCGTCGGATGTGCAGGAACAAAACAAAAGCGGCTGGGCATGCGGAGGAGGAGGATGAGGACAAGGAGGAAGCCGATGGTGGAGAAGAAAGTAGAGGGGAACAGGGGAAGAAGTTGATGATGACGAGGACGAGTAGAAGGAGGCCGAGGCGGAGGACGTCGGCAGACTCGCATCGACCCTCTCTGCACGAATTCGGTCCTGGCCCTGGCTCCTCCTCCTCCTCCTCGTCCTCCTCTTCCTCCTCCTCCTCCTCCTCCTCCTCCTCCTCCTCCTCCTCCTCCTCCTCCTCCTCCTCCTCCTCCTCCCCTTCCTCTTTCTTCTCGGCAGGTTGTCGGGCCGTCCACTTCTCTACCTTTCTCTCCAACCGGTGCTTGCACTCAGGAGCTCTTACCTGGGCCACATCAGGGAGAGGACTGGTCCTGGTCAGCCGAGGTTTCGGCTGGTGCCTGGATGGTGGGCGCCCATGTGAGCCGAGGTTTCGGCTGGTGCCCTGTTGGTGAGCGCCCGTGGGCGCCTCGTGTCGGATGGGGCTAGGACGAGGATAATCCGTTCCAGAGCGTTCCAGAACGCTCTCGGAGCGTTCCGGAACGCTCGGAGAAGGCCGCGGCGCCCGAGACATCCTCCGGAGCCGCCGGATCTTAGAGATTCCTGATTTATCCTCGTCCGGTTTCATCCTCGTCCCAGCTTCGACTTATGGTGCCCGGTTGGTGAGCGCCCGTGGGCGCCTCGTGGGCGCCTCACGCGCTGAGTCGGTCAGCCGATCTCTCGTGCCCGCACGTGTGCGCCCCGAGGGCGTCTTGTGCGTTGGGTAGGTCGGCCGAGGTTTCGGCTGGCGCCCGTCCGTGGGCGCCCCTTGGGGGCCTCGTGGGCGCTTCGTCCGCTGGGCGGCCGCATCGCCGCATCGCTTGCACCACATAGCTTGCACCACATAGCTTTCACCACTCACCGAGCGTGTTCCACTACTCGCAAAGTCTGCGAGCGTGTTCCACTACTCGCAAAGTACCTACTCGCAACGTCCAATCAACACATGTCTGCATCGACGTAATGTATCGGAAATCCCGCATGGCGGATCCAGGCCATTTGCGAGTAGTTCTTTTGCGAGTAGTGGAACGCGCTTGTGTAACCACATAGTTCACGCTACACATATTACAACGAATACTGCCCACAGGGCTCAAGGGCTCAACTTCTCTAGGCGACCTGACACCAGAGGCCAGCTCCGCTCATGGCGAACATGCACGTTGAGGATTCTCAGGCCACCGTGACTCAGGCCTGCCACATGCTCCAGCTTCACTGTCGGCTGCCTCTACTGCCAGCGCCGCAGCGTTCCGAGTGGGGGCGGCGTCTCTTCGCGAGTTGGTGGACGCCGAGACCTTGCGGCGCTTCTCCCTCATCCAGGCCGTGGCGGACACCGACGGGGATAACACGACGGCGGCGCTGGAGGTCTCTACTGATTGGGCCGCATTGGTGGTTGTGTTGCGCAAGCTTGCTTATGACGTGGAGTCCCACGATCCGTGGAAGGTGCTTGGCTTCGGACCCCCTTCTGGACCTGAGCCTACGGAGCTGGACATTGCGTCACGCACGCGCGTGGCTAAGCTACTGTGCTCTCTGGCTGACGCGTCTGGTTGGGAAGATCCGGATAAAGGCTTGGCAGCGGCGGCGATCGACAAGCTCTCATGGGCTGCGCGTCAATGTGCAGAGCGGCTTCCAGATGTACTTCGAGAGCGTCGCCGTATTCGTCCCGATCGGCTCCCGCGCTGGAAGGAGCTTGCGGCCGATGCCATGCTCGCGGTCCACCAGTCCCCTGCCCGTCCAGATTGCTTCTTCCTTACACAGTGGTCCCAGGTGTTGGACCCACGCGGCCCACACGCTGCCACAGTGATGCACCAGCGGCGCATTGCCGACTTGATCGAGCGTGCCGACGAGAAGGTGTGGAGCGAGTTGCAAGGACAGAACATCGTGGCGTGGGCCCCGCAGGATCCGAGTGCCTTGAACCGGGTCCTCTCGCAGTTCTTGCGTGAGCCATCTTCTGAGGTCCCTTCTTCCATCGTCTTCATCGCCCCCCTTCCCTTCTTCTCAGGCGCGCACACGGTGAGCCACTTCTTCGACTTCTGCTGGCACCCCTTGCTGAGCGAGAAACATGCTCCTGTGATCAAGGACGTCTGCCTTATGCCGCAGCCTGTGGAATTTATCCTTCCTGGCCATCGTAGTCCCAGGCATGTGCGTCAAGGGTTGGCCTGCTTCTGCGTCTCCCGTACTGGCGTGCGTTCTGCGCCCTCGATTGTCACCACGAAGACGCCCATGCTACAGCTGACCGCCTCTACGTCACTTGTGGTGGATGCGCCCACGGATTCGGTCTTGGAGTTCATGCGCCAGTTGAGGTTGCCAGAGTTCCGCCGGTTGGTTGTGCGCGATCCTGCGCGCAGCATTGGCAGTTCCGAGCACCAGCCCTGGACCACGGTAAACACTATCGTCCCGCAGGGCCTCTCTGCGTTTGCCCTGGAGTGACTCTGCCGTGACTTGCAGAGAAAAGCATTGCCGTCAGGGGCGTTCAGCGGAACCCGGGATTTATTCACAGCCGGGGACGCTCTGGTGCTCGAGTTCCTGGACCCGTCCGCCGTTGCTGAGGCATGGCCGCTTTGCAGGGAGGCAGTCTTCGTAGCAGTAGACAGGGCGCTCTTTCGTACCGAGTCTTCTACGGACACCTGGGCGCAACTCATGGAGAGGTTGTGCCGGGAAACCGAACACAAGATTATCACCAAACTTCGCTGGAAGACCAGCAAACCCTGGCGGCATCCCGCCGCCGTCGCAACAAGGCTCGGAGAGGGGTGCACGTGCTTGACTTCGTCACGGAGGTCCGGGTCGCCGGCGAGATTGGACAGAACGACAAGGACACATTCGACGCGTTCATGGCCCATTTGTGTTCGCAGGTTGGCTTGCCTCTCAGAGCTTTCTCGGACGCAAGCACACACATCTTGGGCACGTGGAAGCATTTGGCCGCCTTCGACTCGGCCGCACCGCGAGAGAGGGCGCGCCTGCACCTGCGGTCGCAGGAGGAGGTCCGCAAGGTGTGCGCTGCCTTGCACGGCCAGGTGCTGCAAATAGGCCACGACAGTCTGGCAGTCACCGTCCACAATGACCTTGCCGATGCCAGCCCCTTTCCTGAACATTCCGAGGGGGTGTAGATCCTAGGGGTTTAGATCCTGATTGTTTTTATTAAGAAAACGCTGCTGGAGAATAATCGACTTTTCATTGCCATTCATCTATCCATACATCCATCAGTCCATCAATACACCCATCCATCCATTACGCACAACCGCCAGAATCCATCAATCTATCCATGAACCCACCTACCAGCCCTTCCATTCATCCATTCATCCATCCATCCATCCTGTCACTATCGGCCATTGCAACTTGGGCTGGGCTTGCAATCATCATCGTCATCATCATCATCATCATCATCATCATCATCATCATCATCATCGTCATCACCATCAGCATCATCATCGTCATCATCGCAACTCTGCTAGCCAGGATGAGGAGGATGAGCAGGATGAGGAGGAGGAGGAGAAGGATGAGGAGGATGAGGAGAGGAGGAGGAGGAGGAGGAGGAGGAGGAAGAAAAGGAGGATGACGAGGCCTGGGATAAGCAAGCAGCAGCAGCCCGCCCGCCCTATTCGTCGTCGTCGGTCGGCGTCGTCGTCGTCGTCGTCGTCGCCTTCGTCGTTGTCGTCGTCGTGGGAGTCGTCGGAGACGTCGTCCTCGGCGTCGGCATGGTCGTCGTCGCCTTCGTCGTCGACGTCTGTCGTCGGCGTCAGCGTCGAGCGTCGTCGTCGTCGTCGGAACAAGACAGGGACTTGATATGGACTGCGCGAGGGGGCGAGCGCCAGAACGGCTCGGGCTGGCATGGTCGCGGGTCGTTCGTCGTCGGTTTCGTCTTCGTCGTCAGCCTCGTAGTCGATCGTCAATCGTCGTCGATCGTCGATCGTCGCCGTCGCCGATCGTCGTCATCTTCGATCGTCGTCGTCGATTGTCAGCCGTCGAAGGTCCATCGTCGATCGACGATCGCCTGTCGTCGATCGTCGACCATTCGTCAATCGTCGATCGTCGACCGTCGATCGTCGATCGTTCGTCGTTCGTCGTTCGTCGATCGTCGACCGTGGATCTTCGATTGTCGTCGATCGTCGTCGATCGTCGTCGATCGTCATCGTCGATCGTCGTCCGTCGATCTTCGATCGTCGATCGACGACGATTGACGACGATCGACGACGATCGACGGGACGCGGCAGACAGCGGTGTCGGCGTCGTCGTCGCCTTCGTCGTCGTCGCCGTCGTCGCCGCCAGCTGAGAATCAAAATCCATCAGAATCCATCAAAATCCATCAAAATCCATCAGAATCCATCAAAATCCAAGCCATTTCGAGACACACCCATCAAAATCCATCAAATGATGGATTCTGATGGATTTTGATGGATTTTGATGGATTCTGATGGATTTTGATGGATTCTGATTGTTTTTGCACTCTACTTTTCGATGTGGATTTTGATTCGATCGCGGCGCCGTCGGCGTCGTCGTCGTCGGCGTCGTCGTCGGCGCCCTCGTCGTCGTCGTCGCCGCCGTCGTCGGCGCCGTCGTCGTCGTGGTCGTCGGCGCCGTCGGCGACGTCGTCGTCGTCGTCGTCGCCGTCGACGTCGGCGCTGTCGTCGTCGTCGTCGGCCCCGTCAGCGGCGGCGTCGCCGTCGTCGTCGGCGCCGTCGTGGTCGTCGTCGTCGTCGTCGTCGGCGTCGGCGTCGTCGTCGTCGGCGTCGTCGTCGGCGTCGTCGTCGTCGCCGCCGTCGTCGGCGCCATCGTCGTCGTCATCGTTGTCGTCGTCGGCGCCGTCGGCGGTGGCGTCGTCGCCGTCGACGGCGCCATCGTCGTCGTCGTCGTCGACGTCGGCGCTGGCGCCGTCGTCGTCGGCGTCGGCGTCGTCGGCACCAGCGTTGTCGTCGGCGCCGTCGTCGTCGTCGTCGGCGCCGTCGTTGTCGGCGTCGTCGTCGTCGGCGCCGTCGGCCGCGGCGTCGGCGTTGTCGTCGGCGCCACCGTCGTCGTCGTCGTCGTCGCCAGCGGCGGGGGCGGAGGGATGCAGGGATGCAGGGATGCATGGACGGGATGCATGGGTGCATGGATGTGATGGATGCGATCGATATGTCGATATGGTAGATGTGATGGATGCATGGATGCAGGCATGCATGGATGCATGGACGCATGGATGCATAGATGCATGGATGCATGGATGCATGAATGCATGGATGCATGGATGCATGGATGTCTGGATGCCTGAATTCCTGGATGCCTGGATGCCTGGATCGTGATCGCTCTCTGAAGCAGAGTGCTTCAGCCTCCTGCTGCGCATCTGAATGCACATATAGACGCGGGGCGGCAGAGTGGCTTATACCTCCTGCTAGATTGGGGATGTACTGATGCATTGTTGTTATCAGTACACACCTTGCGCAAACAAAGAAAGAGCCATCATCACCATTACCATCATCATCATCGTCATCGCCATCGTCATCGTCATCATATGCATCATGTTAATCTTATTACCATTATCATAATCATGTAACCATTTTAATCATAACCATCAGCATAAACATCATAAAACCAAATGGCATCCAGCCATGTCCATCAACGCCCAAGTGTTTTCAATCTAAATCCAAATGTTTTCCATCACAAGCCAAATGCTTTCCATCAAGCACACGCCCGATACCCCTAGGATCTAAACCTCTAGGATCTAGACCCCCTCGGGAGTTTCTTGACCCTTGGCGGGAAACGGTGTGGGGACGAGGTGGGTGACCTCCTCGTCCCTGCCCGGCTGTCGGGCCACCACTGCTTGTGTACAGGAATTCAGGTTTTCGCCGGGGATGGTTCTTCGCGATGGTTGGTGGACCTCGTGCTCTCCCTCCGCCTCCCCGCTGGGTGGCCGAGTGATTGCAACCAGGTTCAAGGTCGCGCTACGAGTGCTACATCATCGGTTTCGAGTTTGACTCATCTCGCTCCCCACGTGGATCGAGCTCTCCCTGTTCTTCGTCAGTTTCTTTTGCGCCGTCTCCCTCTGGCACAAGCTCCTGGCTTCGCGAACCTTCTGGATTCCGACGTCCTGTTACATCTTCATCTTCGCAATGCTGTCTACCGTGCGCTCGGCTATCCACATGGCGCGGTTCCAACAATCAGTCAGGGTCGCCCCCCTCGATGGCCCCAGGTTCGACGAATGGAGTCGGCCCGCCAGAGCCTGATCCTGCTCCACCAGCGGATTCCCGTTTTCAGTTTGGTGGGAATGTCGCGATGACCACTTGGAACACGCAGGCTCTTTTCGCCAACGAACCTGTCAAGCGCGCGAAAATCGACTTACATCCGCACCGTGATGGCCTCTCACGACATTGGTTGTTGAACGGAGACTGACGGCACCCAGGACGGCAACAACGCTTGGAAAGGCCTTCCTGGTTGCATTTCATTCTGGTCCCCAGGGTCAACTGCAGTGTTGGCGTGTCTATTCGTAACGAGTTCTTCTGTACCTTTGATGCTGGTTACCGTTGGGAGGTGATACTACCTGGGCGGCCTTCGACGCAAGCTTGGCTCTCTCGATGTCTTTGTTGCCTACTTGCACACGGGTTCGGATGACTCCCCGCGGGACGTCGTCGCTGCTGATCTCGATCCTGGCGGTTGCCGCCTGCATCCCGTTGATCTTCGCGACGCTCTTCGTCGCCGTCTGGCTGGCCGACTGCGCCAGAGAGATCATTATCTGCGTTTGATTTCTTTGGGGGCCTTTTGCCTCACCTCGGCCTTATCGACAGGGGCCAGAGATCAGCGCGAGGCGGGTAGCGGGCGGGGGCTGGCCGAGTCCAGGTTCGGGATGCACGAAGTCTATCAGCCAGAGATGATTTATGCAGGCGGGACATCTCGATCGAGACTCGATCGGCTTTGCAATCGGTACGACACTGAGTACCTCGATCGGGCCATTTCCTGCGCAGCCTTGGATTGGACCCCCGAGCTTTCGAGGCACAGGGCGGCGAGCGTTCGTCGTCGGATTCTCGAGGCCCGCTCAGACGACTGCAAGCCGATCCCAGACCATATCTTGGAGCACAAAGACTGGGCCAGGCAAGTGTCGTTGGGTTGGCGTGACTTTTTGCGCGACCGTCCAGAGGTGTCGGCGGTCGGGCTGCTCCGCCTGCTCAAGGCCGCCATGCGAATAGCTGAGAAAGCGTTGGGCGCTAGCCTCGAGCTTACCGCCCCGCCCGAAAAGTCGGAAGACCGGGCGGGGGTGGCCATTAAATTCCTTCGTGCTTCTGAGGCAGCATGCCCCGAACGCGTCTCAAGTTGCTTGAAACGCTACCCCGCGCTGGTGGACCTCGCGCACAATCCTTGCGATTTTGCGACGCCTGCAGGCCCGCGACTGCGACGCGTCCGCGAGCACAGCATGGAATTATCTAAGGAGCACGCGGTCTCGGAGCTGAACTCCCCCCATGCTGACTTGAAGGACCTCTCAGATGAGCTGGCCGCCCGTCGGCGGACACGGAATCATCGCTGTGTCTGCCGTCTCGCTCTTGGTCGTCGTTGTTGCAATGCTGCTATTCGCGATGGCGCAGGGGCCTCCACTCCCGACGCGCACAGCACGATCAACGCATTGCGGCAGCACTGGGGGCCGTCTTCACCCAGAAGGATGCGGACGCTGATTTGCGGCCCCACTGGCTCGAGGCGGACGCGGGTGGCCTTCCGCGGGATTGCCGCGATCATCTCCCACGGCGCCAAGCCCCCCTCCAGACGCTTCGCCGCGCAATTTGGCTCGCAGGCAACAGCGCCCCAGGGAGGGGCGGCATTCCTTTTGAGGCGTGGCGCAAGATGCGTGACATCGCTGCGCGCGCGTTCCGGGAGGTCTTCCTTGCCATGGTCAGCGACATGAATGCGGTCCGGGAGGAGTGACGGGGGGATTTCAACGAGAGCCCGATGGTCTTTTGGCCGAAGACAGCGGCGGAGGTTCGCGCCGACGGCACCGAGGTCTTCACGGCCGCGAACATGCGCCTCCGCAGCATCACGATTACAGACAGTGGTACGCTACGCAGCGCGGTCCGCCTCCACATTGAGCCCGCAGTTGCCCCCTGCATCTCCCGGGTGCGACGCGGGTTTCTGCGAGGGCGTTCCATGCTGGCCAACGCGGCGGATGCGGATGAGGCGATGTTCCACGCTGCTTTGTCTGAGGGCGACCCAGCGACCGTGTTCTTTGACTTCGAGGCCGCGCTCCCCAGCGCGGACCACGGCTCTGACAGGGATGTGTTGTCGCGCCGTGGTTGGCCTTAGTGGGTGGTGCGTTTCGTTGACATCTCACACTGGAACAGCTGTTGTTGTATCTCGCTCGCCCGGGTGATCGTCAATGGCTCTGCAGTGACCTCTGGAGTTCGACGAGGGCGCCCCCTTTCACCATTGGTACTTTCGGCGATCTCTGACATGCTTTTACGCCGGCTGATGCGCTCTTGTCCGCGCTCGGTGTTGCGGGCGTACACTGACGATCTTGCCATGGTGCTTCTGGGCCGCCCGCGCTCCCTGCCAATGCTCGAGACCGCGTTCAGCGAGTTTGCGCTCGCGTCACGTTTGCACCTGCGTCAGCACCACTTGCTGGCAAGTCGGTCGAGGAGGCGCGTTCAGACTCGGCGGTGCAGGCGCCTTCCCGGGGGGGGGGGCTCTCCATCGCGCTCCGGGCGACCTATCTTCGATTCGTCCTCGGGCCAGGAAGAGCGCCCCATTCCTGGGACAAGGCCTTCGATAAGACGCTAGCTCGCGCAAAGTTATGGCGGGCCATCGGGGGCGGCATGTTTGGCACGATGTGTGTTTACAGGGTATACATGTCCCTTTGACATCATTCCTTCTCCAGTTCGAGAACCCCCCCCCCGTTGTGACGATGTCGAGAAAACGACGTGTGCTATCATGTTTCCTGGGCCGAGGGGCTGGCTCCTAAAGTTCTTGGCTAAATCCGGTCGTTGGGTTTCCTTGTGGAGCAGGTGGGCGCTGCCGCTGCAGCCGCGGCTATCACATGCAGAGTGCATCGGCGGGGAACGCAGACCGAGGGCGGGCTTCAGCTTGACACTCGCGCCCGCGCTGTGGCCGCCATGATGACCGACCCACGCCAGCCGAAGCGTCGTCGGGCCTGGCCTTCGCGGTTCACGGAGTGTTTTGTTGGCACGTTGTGGCTACGGCTGCGGACAAATTGGAAGGCTTGGCAGCGCGTGCCTCCATGAGAGAAGGACACCTTACCTCGAGGAGGAGCGACGGAGCCCGTCCCCAGGAATATGTGGCAGAGGAGGCGCAGCGCGATTTTGCGGACCCGGCAGGACGCGACTGTGAGCGCGCACCTCAGGCGGAAGCTCGATAGATGGCCGCTTCGCCTCCTTCCTGGCCACAGAGTGGCGCGGGCGGAGGCGGTGCTGCGCCATGTGGCAGGGAAGGCATCCCCATGTGTCTGGGCCGCTGCATTTCGAACGCGATACAACGGATGGGTCATGGGCCGCCGGTTTCAGCGGGGGGATGCCCCTTGCTTCTTCGGTTGTGGCCGAGGCCGCGATTGCATACGTCATTGCGCATTATGTCCTGTTGTCGCCGAGCTGACCCGCACGAAACTCAACCCCGCCATGCCTGCAGTCGAGTCTCGACTTTATCCTTCAGTCGGAGGGTGATTCTTTATCCGTTTCTGGGGACATGCTGGCCGCTGCGTGCAAGACGCCGGCCAACAGAGCGAAGCTGGACCATTATGGGGTGTCAGTGGAGGTCATAAGACTCTTGGTAACCGTCTGCCCCTCGATTGCATCCAGGTTCTTCGAAGCGCTACTGGGGTCTTCCCCACTCATGGCCAGCATTCAGATTCAGGGTAAAGTTTTTGGCGAAGAGTCTTCTGCCACGCCGCCGTCTCAGACCAGCGCCATCCTCTACCATCGACTTTACAGATATGTGATTGTCTACTGGCGGCCGCCCTCAATCCCATCATTGACAGTGCCTGCCCGCACCGTGCCGGCACGTTCGCGGGAGCACGGCCCCGCGCCCAAGTTCTGGATATCGCCCATGGGGCTACACCTGGTCATTGAGAAGGCCCTGGTTGTCACAGCCAGGGAGCGATAGCCCAACAAGACATTGAGAAGTATTACGACAGCATCGTTTCGATACTCGTTGCGGAGTGGTTGGTGAACAACGGGGCTTCGCATGCACTGGCGGCGTGCGCACTCAGGCAGCAGATGCTTCCAATGGTCCATCTAGGCTTGGGCAGTCTATCGATTCCAATCCCGCAGCGTTCAAGGGGCTCTCTCACTGGGCCCAGGGTAGCTGGCGCAATGGGCCGCGTGCCGGTCGAGAGCACGATACGCGACAGACATCAAGCTTGGGCGAGACATGGCTTTCAAGCTGCAGGGTGCCGGCTCACTGCTGCCACGTATGTCGACAACATCTTATCCGCAGGCGCTTCGCTCAACGGGGCAATCAATATTTTGGAAGACTTTGAAGCTCAGTTGGAATCAGTGTGGGACCTCAAGATCAAGCCTTCCAGTAGGACATGCCTCGTGCCACGAGGCAGCACGGAGGCGCCGCGCGATGTAGAAAAGTAGCCACTCAGTGCTAAATTCTCTTCTTTGGGACATACACTTCAAGACAACGGCTCCACTCAGACGCGTTGGCAACGGACGTCGAGATCGATGTGGAAAGCGCACTTCGGGAACTGCGCTTCCAAGGTCGCTGTGAAGATGCCCATGGGTCTCCGGTACACCCTCATGGACCGATCTGTGCTGCCTATCATGCAACATCGCGATACACGGTGGCCGCCGACCGCCTTGAGGCAAATGCAAATCGACACGGTTCAAAGGAAGATGGTCAGCTCCATCATGCGGCTCAGCCCACATGCCCATGAGGGCCCGGTGGAATATATGCGAAGAAGAAACAGACACGCTACGACAATTATGAGCCAGAAAGGAAGATGGAGCATGAAGCATTGCAAGCGAGTGGTCGATTGGAGTGAGCAGTTGCAAAGGCCCTGGAATAGTAACTCATGGGCCGCCATTCTCCTGCAGTTTCGTGATTCCGAGTGGCTCGAGACCCAGCGGCTGTACAATAGTGCTGGTTCCGAGAGCCGCACGCGCACCCGTGCCTTCCGCGGCTTCGTCGCGATGCGATGGCAGGACGGAGCTAAACTTGCAGCGCAGCGGTGCTCTCGTTGAGCGTTGTCTTGTGAATGAGTTCTTGTGAATGGTGTCTTCGTGTGGCCAATGCGCTGCCGAGCTTTTGGGCTGACATCGCCCCAACTGTACTGTACTACCCAGTCTCGACTGGACGAGTTCTTGTTGCTCGAGCCCCGTGTGCAGATGGGCACATCGGCATTGTTGACTTTGCGGGCCATGGCAACGCACAGCACATACATCGCAACCCACAGCGTGCGCCGCCGGCCCGACGTCGACGCCGCGGCTGTCTGGCAGCAAGCCTTGCGGGAGGCTGCTGCCCACCCGTCGTCGGTTCAGTGCCTGAGGGAAGCCTGGAGCTAGTTTCTTGTGCCTCCTCCTCTCCCACCTCTCCTCTCGCTCGTGCTTGCTGTTGTTGTGACATCATTATTCGCTGTCATCGTACAGATTCGCTGCCGCCAGTCGCCATGCGGGCGCTGGCTTGCCAAGCCTTCAGTGGATGTCGTTTCGGATGGGGCGAGACGATGTTGGGCTGCTAACTGCCAAGTTTTGGCCCGAACGATTTAGTATTCTTCTCGCTTTGGAGTGTGTCCTTCCCGCCCTCCTCTGCCTTCCCTTTCTCCGCTCCTTCCTGTCGCCTCCTCTCCTCCCTCTCCTCCTCTCTAGTAGGATAGCAGGATCCAGCCCCCTCCCGAGCCTGGACGTATCCGGTCCCCATGTCGCATTGGAAGTTGCATGTGATTCTGCGCCACCGTTTTTTCCATCTGAGATCATAATCCCAAACCGACCGGTATCGGCCTCCCCGCCTCGCCTCGGCCACAGCTTACTATGCGCGCACACCCGTTTAGCCCAATGATTAACAGTTTGAGCCTCCCTTGCAAAAGTCGCACGGACTCCACACGCGCGCGCATGACAAAACCACACCAAACACATCAAATCTGCATGCACTCCAAGGTGGGTAAATACATTATAACCCGTAGGCTGTCATCACAATCCTTGCAGATGTTCTTCCCGCGCGCATACCACACACAACGAAGGTTTCGGTATGTTCATCACGAATTATAAGGTTCACATAACATCTCTTTCATACCAAACCTCGCTGAGACCAGCGGGAAACCGTATGAGTTAGGAAATTGTGTCCAGAACCCGCGTTCTCATTTCACCACGCGCTGCACATGTGTTGATCTAGCACGCGCCCAGCGCACGAATCCGTATCAAATCATAACATGCGGGCCATGAGGGCGCGGCGCCGCGCGCGGTGTCGAAATCCTTCCAACACCAGTGGTATTCGCAGTATGTCAATATAGAGCGTTGCCGCGACATGTGAATCACTCATGTTTCTTCGGTAGAAGCCACATATGTTTGGAATTCCTGCGCACGCGCGCACGTCCCTGCCATCACCCGTATCGGCGACATCACATCACCACCGTGATCGTCATCGGCAACCGCCGCCATTGCCGCCACCATCCGTAGAATCACCATCATGACCGAAACACGGACGTCATCATCGTCACCGCCGTCACCAGCATCGGTGACGTCATTGGCTTTGCCACTGGCATCGTCATCCTCCTTACCACCATTGCTACTATGATGTACTTAGTACTTTGTCGCCCTGATAGGCTTCATCATGATCTCGCGCCCGCCCGAGACACGGATCCGCACTAAAGTGCCGACGTACCAACGCGGCTTTAGAGGCGCGTTGGCAAGTTGCCATTTGCAGCGCCATTGCTGCCGCACCAGTTGTGCCAATCAGCTTGCCGCTTTGCGCGCGTGTTTGCGCGCGCCAGCGCGGTCGCAGAGATGCGCGGGCCAGGGCCAAGCAGTCACCGCAATCGCGGCCGCTGCGCAAAAGAAATTGCGAGTGGGAGTCTGGGGTGACTGCGCGAGCAGCAAGGTTGACAAGTCTAGAGTTGGCAAAATTCAGCTGTTCTCTCAAAGTGGGAATCGATTCTACCACCCTTCCCCCCCTGACTCAGTGGTTTCCCTTTGGGACACTGCAAATTCATATGATTCTGCCCCGTCGATCATTCTCTACACTAAGTCAGACCATCCCAGGACGACTCCCTGAGCCTTGTCAGATATACAACGACAGCGCACTTTTTGACGCAAAAGATATCTGTTCAAGAATCCTTCGCCCCAGGAAAATCACAAAGTCCACACGCTTGCGCTCATACCGAAATCGCACCAAGCAGACCAGTTCTAAAAGCACTTCAGCCAAACAACATCGACAGACTGCCTGGTGGTTCATCAAAATATCGCAGATGTTCTGCCCGGGAACATTCGTTGAAACCGAAGGAAATCATATGATGTTTTGGCAATCTCGTCCAGAACTACATTCTCAGTTCACCACGCGGTGCATCCGCGTTGATCCAGCATGCGCCCAACGCACGAATCCGAATCAAATGATATATTGCGGCCCACGCGCACGCCGCCACGCGCGCGTGTCGAACTCCTTCCAACACCATTGACAACATATAGATCTACTTGACAACAGATTCCCCAAACAGTGCTTGCACTTACCTTGGCATCGCTCGGACGTGTGCATTGTTCCTCCGGCGAGGACCATCGACGAGCATCCTTGATCATTTGGCGGAAAAACCACGCACGAAACCGGAAAAAAAGCACAGGGAATGGACGTCCGAGCGATGGCCAGCTACGGGTTCTTCATTGCGTTTCCATGGTACCTGGGCTCCCGTGGCGATGCGGCCCGCCCGTCGCCGCCCGTCGCCGCCCGTCGCCGTCAGGCCCCAGTGGCGGTGCGGACGGCCCGTCGCCGCCCGTCGCCGCCATCTGTCGCCACCGCTTTGCACTCGTCCAGGGCCAGTCTGGTCGGCTCGTCGCCGCCCGTGGCCGCCCGTGGCCGCCGTCCGTCGCCGCCATTCGCGCCCGCCCACTCGCCATAGCAAAGGAAAGCGTAGCACAGCGCAGCCGATCACAGCATAACATAGCATAGCTTAGCACACCCTGGGCTTAGCATAGCACTGATGCCGCCCCCTTCTCGAGGCACCGATCCGCACTGGAGCGCCTGCGCGCCAGCGCCGCCTTCGAGACGCGCTTGGAAGGTGCCATCGGCCAGCGCCACTGCTGCCGCATCGGCTGTGCCAAACCAGCTGTTCATATTGCGCGCGGGGTTGTGCGCGCTAGGCCAGCAAGCGCCAAGGAGACACCGCAATCGCGGCTGCATGAGTTATGTAAATGATTTTAAGTTTGCGGATTGGAAGATGTGGTGAATGAGCGAACAGTGGAGTAGACTGATCAGTATGGAACATTGGTGAATTGTTCCGCGTAGCTTGCACTACGTCGCGTGCCCCATCTTGAGGAGCCCACCACATCGTTCACGCCTGCGCGACATAGCGTACACTTCACGGATTGCACCACACGCCATGCGCCATATTATTATACAGCATACTACACCACAAAATTGCACCACCAAGTGTACACCACTCAACTTGCACCACATAGCATACACATTCACATTGTAATGGCTGTCTGTACGTGGTCCACGCTGGCAGAAATAGTTGTGTTAGTTATCTTCCCTGCTTTTTCCCCGCGCACAAATGGCAGTCTGGAAGGCAACCTTGGGGTACCTTGGGCTACATTGGAAGCATCTCGGTCCACGCGGGAGCCTCAGCAGCCTTGTGGGCTAGTTTAGGGGGTCCCCAGGGGAGAAAATGGACAGAGAACAGGCCAGACATCTCACACGCTCTGCCCCCCCCCCCCCGGCCCAAGACCCACACAAGACGGCCCGAAGAAGGGCCCAAGGTGGCCCAAGACTTGCGAACGCCGAGCGAAGCAGCAATACGTCAAACGCGCGTGGGCGTGCCAACTGCAACTAGGCAAGCCTGACAGCAAAAGCTTGCGTAAGGCAGACTTTCATGGGGAGGGGGAGGGGAGAGGGTGGGGGAGGGGGAGATTAGAGGGAGGGGGCAAGGAGGGAAGGAAGGGCGCGGGACAGAGCCATGAAATGCTGACGATGGGGCAAGGCAACAAAACACATTCCGCGTGAGAAGTCCATCCTGGGGGATCCCCCTTGGTGCAAGACTCGTTCCCCTCAGGACACTTGTTTTTTCATGGCAACCAGGACGGCTCCAACCGGGAGCGACAAACATCTCCGTATCCCCCGGGTGCGGGGCGTTTTTTCGCGGATGCCTCGCGCGGAACCTATCCGTACGACCGCGTATCCGCGGGATCGCGGCTCTGAATCCAGACCGCGAAAGTTGGGCGTCGCGCAAGGGGGGTGGGCGCGATGATAAATGGAGGGGTAGCGAGGGTTGCCGAAAAGGAGCCCTCCAGGGCCCCTCAATGGGGCCCTTTCGAGCCCAACAGGGAGCCGATTTCGGGCCCGAAAAGGGTACCTTTCTTCAAAGACGCAAAAACGGCATCACCATAAACTGTCGGCGCTCCGCGCGGATTTCTTGGACTTGCGCTGGGCCCCCCTGGCGGCGCGCCCAGCGCCGCCCCTGGCGCGCCCCGATCCAAGCAATCCGCGTGGAGCGCCGAAAGTTTATTATGCTGACGCGGCTGTTTGCTCATCTATGTTCTCCCCCCCTTAGTTATCGATCGCACCCCCAGCAGGCGACGCCCCAGAAGGGCGCGGATGCGGATATGTTCGCCGCTCTTGGTCGAAGGCCCCTCTGCGCACCCAGGGCTTGCTCCCCGTCTTCCCCAGTCCAGCCGCAACTGAGGGAGCTGTGGTCTTTGCCCCCCCCAAGGGGCCCATCTGCTTCGATACCGCTCTCTCGAGATCGGAGATGCAACGGGCCAGCCCCTGGGATTGGGACCGCAGCACCCCCAGGTTTGGCTGATCGGTCACCCCCTCCTGCTCAGCGCCACCGAGACGGCCCAAGCTCGGCACCGGGCAGCCCCACTCCAAGACCCCACCGGAGGCCCCGGGAGGCCTCCTCCGAGAGGCTGCCGGACAGCAACCCCCAGAGAAGACGACGAAGGGTGGAGGGGCGGAAGCGGAGAAGGGGACGGCGCGCGCGGGCGCACCAGGGGAGTGGGGAGGGAGCGCCGAGGAAAGGGACGGAGAGGAGGAGAGGAAAGGGATGGAGGGGAGGAGGAGGAGGAGGAGGAGGAGGAGGAGGAGGAGGAGGAGGAGGAGGAGGAGGAGGAGGAGGAGGAGGACCAGCAGCAGCAGCAGCAGGCGGAAGAGGTGGTGGAGGAGGAGGAGGCGGAGGAGGAGGAGCCTAGGGGGAAACATATTGGCAAGTCGCATGAGGACGAACAAGAGAAGGAGGAGGAGGACGTGGAGGTAGAGGTGGATGAGTTGGAGAAGGAAGAGGGGGAGAGGAAGTGGGCGTCGGCGCGGACGAGGAGTGGCAAGGGGAGGAAAGAGGAAAGGGAGAGGAGGCGGCGGAGGGGAGGGGGCGCACCGACCCCGAATCGCCCATTTATCCCCGACAGGGGCCTGGCGGACCACCCTGCCCAGGAGCGTGAGTTTTATTGCAGGGGACCTTATCGCCGAGCCATCGGCGAGGTATCGCCGATTCCAGCTCAATGTTTCTACGCCTGAGCTGGTCCCCTCCCACCGATGTCTCTCACCCACACGTTCCTGTTTCATGCCGCGTTTGCCGTGGAGGCCTTCTCGGCTGGACGACGGCGGAAGTCTGCACAGTGTTGCTGAATAGCCGTGCCAGCTCCGTTCACGGGTTCGCCGCCTTTCGCAGGTTGGCCGGTGTGTTGCCACAGGTCTTCCTGGCGTAGTCTCGTGTCTGGCACGGGCACTGGGACGTAGTTCTCGGGCTACGAAATATACCACCATTTCACCTCCTCTCGGCTTTGGGATGCCATGGATGATATGACGTCTGTTCCACGCGTAAAGTGGGTCAACATATTGATGCTTAGTTTGTGTACCCATAGGCCCTGGTATTAACCGCAATCGGCGCGGTCCTGTCATTGTGGGCGGTAATTCCCGTTCGTGCTCTTCCTTCTTCCTCCCATTGGCCGCGGCATTGACTGTAACAGTTGCGGTCCTGACATCGTGAACCCCCTTTCCCATTCTTCCTCGTTCGTCTTCCTCCCGGGGACTGGCCTTGATTGTGATAGGTGTGGTCCTGTTATCGTGGACGCTCTTTCCTTGTCTTGTTATTTCTCCTTCCTCCCATGAGCCGCGGCCTTGACCGCAATGGGTGCGGTCCTGCCATCGTGGACCCCCCTTCCCGTTCTTGCTCTTCCTCCTTCCCCCCGTGGGCCCCGGCCTTGACCGTACTAGGTGTGGTCTTGCTACCGTGTACACCCTTTCTCCGTCGTGCTCTGCCGTCGTCCTCCTCGCCCATGCCCCGCCTGCCCAGTCGCCTGCCGGCCGTCGACCATTACCCTCGCGTCCCCCTTCTTCGCGGCCCGTTGTTCTGCCAGGTCTCGTGGTTCGTGGGCCACACCGCCATGCCCAGCTTGGCCAGCGCGCTCGGCCTCGGCGCCATGTGCGAGGGGGCGGCATGCAGCAGTGGCACGTCGATGACGAGGACGAGGAGACACAGAAGACGGACATTGAGGAGTAAGGTGACGAGGAAGATGAGGAAGGGCAGGAGGACGAGGACGAGGAGATGGAGGAGGAGGAGGAGGAGAAGGAAGAGGAGGAGCAGCAGGAGGAGGAGGAGGAGATGGAGGGACATGGAGGACTCGGATGACGAGGAGTCGAGCGAAAAAGAGGTGAAGGGGTATGAGATAGGTGAGGAGACAAACGAGAGGACCTGGCGCCCTGTCCATCTCGCCCCAACTGGTTTAGGCCAAGAGCCTGGCTAGCACC
>CAUYUJ010010487.1:0-25000 GCA_963575745.1 Prorocentrum cordatum | reverse complement strand
TTGGGCGGTTCGGCGCGAAAACTGGTCGAACTCACCCCGCCCAGGGGCACGCCCCGAGGGGGGAGGCGGGACGAAGGAGGTAGGGATGGAGGAGGAAGGGAGGTGGGAGAGCAGGGAGAAAGAGGAGGAGGAGGAGGAGCAGGAGGAGAAGGAGGAGGAGGAGGCAGAAGAGGCTGCTGCTGCGGAGGAGGAGGAGGAGGGAAGGCGGGGGCAGAGAGCGGGAACTCCGTGGGCAAAGACGTTGGAAGTACAGTGGAGGCCCGACCACGAGAGGTCCTCCACAGAGAACACGAACAGCTGACCTGAAGAGTCAAAGATCACGCCATCAAGGAAATCCAAGGTCTCGATGGCCTTCTCAATCTCATGCTCTACGTCCTTCTCCTCATGTTCTCCCTGCTTTCTTCGGCAACGGCAATCCCTATCAGCGGCACGCTCGGTCAAACAAGATGTGGTAATATTCCTGTTCCAGCCGCCCTCACGCACAGGCACGCGGTCAAACCAACCTTGGACAACCACAGTGGAGGCCCGACCACGAGAAACCTGCCGCAAGAAACCCGACCCCGAGACTGCCCCAGCAGGCAGTGAATCTGGATCTATTTCGGCCCCCAGGGATCGAATCTGTCCATATCCACCGCCTCGTGACCGGGGATATGTATAAATTCCATATCCGGCTCCAAAACCTGACCCTCCAGGCGGTGGATATGGATCAATTCCCGCCTCGTGATCGGGGATCCTCGTCTCCGTCGAGGCGATCGCTGGTCTCGGTGGTGCCAGTCTAACCCTCCGAGGGCGGACGCGGTGCAACGGCCCAGCGGTGCAATGGAACCTGCAAGTGCCGCGGCCGTCATGAGCCGGACCAGGGACACCGCAGCGCGGTCGGCAGTAGGGCAGGCCACAGGCTTCGTCTGGCAGGGCTACTTGGGCGAGGCTGCCACAGCACGAGCACTGCCTGCCCAGGAAAAGCCTTGCCGCATGCGCTGAGCCATACCGGGCTGGCCGGGAGAACATTGCCCTGACCTACATGAGCTTGACCGGGGACACAGCCGTCATCTTTGCCTCACGCGCTGAACAGAACAAGGCTGGCGAGGACACGACTGCCGCGGCCATCATGAGCCGGACCAGGGACACGGCAACCCGATCGGCAATAGGGCAGGCCACAGGCTTCGTCTGGCAAGGCTACTTGGGCGAGGCTGCCAAAGCACGAGCACTGCCTGCCCAGGAAAAGCCTTGCCGCATGCGCTGAGCCATACCGGGCTGGCCGGGAGAAGATTGCCCTGACCTACATGAGCTCGACCGGGGACACAGACGTCATCTTTGCCTCACGCGCTGAACAGAACAAGGCTGGCGAAGACGCGACTGCCGCGGCCATCATGAGCCGGACCAGGAATACGGCCACCCGATCGGCAATAGGGCAGACCACAGGCTTCGTCTGGCAGGGCTACTTGGGCGAGGCTGCCAAAGCACGAGCACTGCCTGCCCAGGAAAAGCCTTGCCGCATGCGCTGAGCAATACTGGGCTGGCCGGAAGAACATTGCCCTGACCTACATGAGCTCGACCAGGGACACAGTCGTCATCTTTGCCTCACGCGCTGAACAGAACAAGGCTGGCGAGGACCCGACTGCCGCGGCCATCATGAGCCGGACCAGGGATACGGCCACCCGATCGGCAATAGGGCAGGCCACAGGCTTCGTCTGGCAATGCTACTTGGGCGAGGCTGCCAAAGCACGAGCACTGCCTGCCCAGGAAAAGCCTTGCCGCATGCGCTGAGCCATACTGGGCTGGCCGGGAGAATATTGCCCTGACCTACATGAGCTCGACCGGGGACACAGCCGTCATCTTTGCCTCACGCGCTGAACAGAACAAGGCTGGCGAGGACGCGACTGCCGCAGCCATCATGAGCCGGACCAGGGACACGGCAACCCGATCGGCAATAGGGCAGGCCACAGGTTTCGTCTGGCAAGGCTACTTGGGCGCGGCTGCCACAGCACGAGCGCTGCCTGCCCAGGAAAAGCCTTGCATCAAGCACTGAGCAATACTGGGCTGGCCGGAAGAGGACTGCCAAGCTCAACGGGGGACACAGCCGCAATCTTTGCCTCACGCGCTGAACAGAACAAGGCTGGCGAGGACGCGACTGTCGCAGCCATCATGAGCCGGACCACGGACACAGCAACCCGATCGGCAATAGGGCAGGCCACAGGTTTCGTCTGGCCAGGCTACTTGGGCGCGGCTGCCACAGCACGAGCACTGCCTGCCTAGGAAAAGCCCTGCATCAAGCACTGAGCAGGACTGGGCTGGATGGGACAGGATTGCCGTGACCAACATGACTACGACCAGGGAAACGGGACACACCACCCCTCTTTGCCTAACCTGCTCAACAGACAAGGCTGGCGAGGACACGACTGCCGAGGCCATCATGAGCCAGACTAGGGACACAGCCGCGCGATCGGCAATAGGGCAGGCCACAAGATTCGTCTGACAAGGCTACTTGGGCGAGGCTGCCACAGCACGGGCACTGCCTGCCCAGGAAAAGCCTTGCCGCATGCGCTGAGGCATACTGAGTTGGCCGGTACAATATTGCCCCAGTGACACAGCCGCCATCGTTGCCTCACGCGCTGAACAGAACAAGGCCGGCGAGGACGCGACTGCCGCGGCCATCATGAGCCGGACCAGGGATACGGCCACCCGATCGGTAATAGGGCAGGCCACAGGCTTCGTCTGGCAAGGCTACTTGGGCGCGGCTGCCACAGCACGAGCACTGCCTGCCCAGGAAAAGCCCTGCATCAAGCACTGGGCAGGACTGGGCTGGCTGGGGCAGGATTGCGTTGACCAACATGACCACGAAAAGGGACACAGCAACCCTCTTTGAATCAAGTGCCAAACAGAACAAGGCTACTTGGGCGACGACACGACTGCCACGGCCATCATGAGCCAGACCAGGGACACAGCCGCGCGGTCGGCAATAGGGCAGGCCACAGGCTTCGTCTGGCAATGCTACTTGGGCGAGGCTGCCACAGCACGGGCACTGCCTGCCCAGGAAAAGCCTTGCCGCATGCGCTGAGCAATACTGGGCTGGCCGGGACAGGATTGCCCCGACCTACATGAGCTGGACCAGTGACACGGCCGCCATCGTTGCCTCACGCGCTGAACAGAACAAGGCTGGCGAGGCCGCGACTGCCGCGGCCATCATGAGCCGGACCAGGGATACGGCCACACGATCGACAATAGGGCAGGTCACAGGCTTCGTCTGGCAAGGCTACTTGGGCGCGGCTTCCACAGCACGAGCACTGCCTGCCCAGGAAAAGCCCTGCATCAAGCGCTGAGGCGGACTGGGCTGACTGGGACAGGATTGCCGTGACCAACATGACCACGACCAGGGACACAGTACCCCTCTTTGAATCACGTGCCAAACAGAACAAGGCTGGCGAGGACCCGACTGCCGCGGCCATCATGAGCCAGACCAGGGACACAGCCACGCGATCGACAATAGGGCAGGCCACAGGCTTTGTCTGGCAAGGCTACTTGGGCGCGGCTGCCACAGCACGGGCACTGCCTGCCCAGGAAAAGCCTTGCCTCATGCTCTGAGCAATACTGGGCTGGCCGGAAGAATATTGCCCTGACCTGCATGAGCTCGACGGGGGACACAGCCGTCATCTTTGCCTCACGCGCTGAACAGAACAAGGCTGGCGAGGACGCGACTGCCGCAGCCATCATGAGCCGAACCAGGGACACGGCCACCCAATCGGCAATAGGGCAGGCCACAGGCTTGGTCTGGCAAGGCTACTTGGGCGCGGCTGCCACAGCACGAGCACTGCCTGCCCAGGAAAAGCCCTGCATCAAGCACTGAGCAGGACTGGGCTGGCTGGGACAGGATTGCCGTGACCAACATGACTACGACCAGGGACACGGGACACCCCACCCCTCTTTGCCTAACCTGCTCAACAGACAAGGCTGGCGAGGACACGACTGCCGCGGCCATCATGAGCCAGACCAGGGACACAGCCGCGCGGTCGGCAATAGGGCAGACCACAGGCTTCGTCCGGCAAGACTACTTGGGCGCGGCTGCCACAGCACGGGCACTACCTGCCCAGGAAAAGCCTTGCCACATGCGCTGAGGAATACTGGAATGGCCAGGACAGGTCTGCCCCGATCTACATGAGCTCGACGGGGGACAAAGCCGTCATCGTTGCCTCACGCGCTGAACAAACCAAGGCGGGCGAGGACGCGTCTGCCGCAGCCATCATGAGCCAGACCAGGGACACAGCCGCGCGGTCGGCAGTAGGGCAGGCCACAGGCTTCGTCTGGCAAGACTACTTGGGCGCGGCTGCCACAGCACGGGCACTGCCTGCCCAGGAAAAGCCCTGCATCAAGCACTGAGCAGAACTGGAAGCCGGGGCAGGACTGCCCCGATGCTCGACGGGGAACACAGCCGCCATCTTTGCCTCACGCGCTGAACAGAACAAGGCGGGCGAACACGCGACTGCCGCAGCCATCATGAGCCAGACCAGACCAGGGACATAACCGCGCGGTCGGCAATAGGGCAGACCACAGGCTTCGTCTGGCAAGGCTACTTGGGCGCGGCTGCCACAGCACGGGCACTACCTTACCAAGAAAAACCTTGCCTCTGGCGCTGAGCAATACTGGGCTGGCCGGAAACATGTTGCCCTGACCTGCATGAGCTCGACCGGGGACACAGCCGTCATCTTTGCCTCACGCGCTGAACAGAACAAAGCTGGCGAAAACGCGACTGCCGCGGGCATCATGAGCCGGACCAGAGACACGGCCACCCGATCGGCAATAGGGCAGGCCACAGGCTTCGTCTGGCAAGGCTACTTGGGCGCGGCTGCCACAGCACGGGCATTGCCTGCCCAGGAAAAGCCTTGCCGCATGCGCTGAGCATTACTCGGCTGGCCTGGACAAAATTGCCCTGACCTACATGAGCCCTACCGGGGACACAGCCGTCATCTTTGCCTCACGCGCTGAACAGGACAAGGCGGGCGAGGACGCGACTGCCGAGGCCATCATGAGCCAGACCCGGGACACAACCGCGCGGTCGGCAATAGGGCAGGCCACAGGCTTCGTCTGGCATGGCTACTTGGGCGCGGCTGCCACAGCACGGGCACTGCCTGCCCAGGAAAAGCCTTGCCTCAGGCGCTGAGCATTACTCGGCTGGCTGGGACAGGATTGCCCCGACCAACACGAGCTCGACCGGGGTCACGGCCACCATCTTTGCCTCACGCGCTGAACAGAACAAGGCTGGCGAGGACGCGACTGCCGCGGCCATCATGAGCCAGACCAGAGACACGGCCACCCGATCGGCAATAGGGCAGACCACAGGCTTCGTCTGGCAAGGCTACTTGAGCGCGGCTGCCACAGCACGGGCACTGCCTGCCCAGGAAAAGCCTTGCCTCAGGCGCTGAACAATACTTGAATGGCCGGAAGAATATTGCCCTGACCTGCACGAGCTCGACCGGGGACACAGACGTCATCTTTGCCTCACGCGCTGAACAGAACAAGTCTGGCGAAGACGCGACTGCCACGGCCATCATGAGCCAGACCAGGGACACAGCCACGCGGTCGGCAATAGGGCAGGTCACAGGCTTCGTCTGGCAAGGCTACTTGGGCGCGGCTGCCACAGCACGAGCACTGCCTGCCCAGGAAAAGCCCTGCATCAAGCACTGGGCAGGACTGGGCTGGCTGGGACAGGATTGCCGTGTCCAACATGACCACGACCAGGGACACAGCACCCCTCTTTGAATCACCTGCTAAACAGAACAAGGCTGGCGAGGACACGACTGCCGCGGACCAGGGACACGGCCGCGCGGTCGGCAATAGGGCAGGCCGCGGGCTTCGTCTGGCAAGACTACTTGGGCGCGGCTGCCTCAGCACGGGCATTGCCTGCCCAGGAAAAGCCTTGCCGCATGCGCTGAGCATTACTCGGCTGGCCTGTACAAAATTGCACTGACCTACATGAGCCCTACCGGGGACACAACCGCAATCTTTGCCTCACGCGCTGAACAGGACAAGGCGGGCGAGGACGCGACTGCCGAGGCCATCATGAGCCAGACCCGGGACACAACCGCGCGGTCGGCAATAGGGCAGGCCACAGGCTTCGTCTGGCATAGCTACTTGGGCGCGGCTGCCACAGCACGGGCACTGCCTGCCCAGGAAAAGCCCTGCCTCAGGCGCTGAGCATTACTGGGCTGGCTGGGACAGGATTGCCCCGACCAACACGAGCTCGACCAGGGGCACGGCCACCATCTTTGCCTCACGCGCTGAACAGAACAAGGCTGGCGAGGACGCGACTGCTGCTGCCATCATGAGCCAGACCAGAGACACGGCCACCCGATCGGCAATAGGACAGGCCACAGGCTTCGTCTGGTTGAGCTACTTGGGCGCGGCTGCCACAGCACGAGCACTGCCTGCCCAGGAAAAACCTTGCCTCATGCGCTGACCGATACTGGGATGGCCAGGACAAGACCACCCCGAATTACATGAGCTCGACCGGGGACACGGCCGCCATATTTGCCTCATTCGCTGAGCAGAACAAGGCTGGCGAGGACACGACTGCCGCGGCCATCATGAGCCAGACCAGGGACACGGCCACCCGATCGGCAATAGGGCAGGCCACGGGCTTGGTCTGGCAAGGCTACTTGGGCGCGGCTGCCACAGGACGGGCACTGCCTGCCCAGGAAAAGCCTTGCCTCAGGCGCTGAACAATACTGAGCTGGCTGGGACAAGGTTGCCCTGACCTTCATGAGCTCGACGGGGGACACAGCCGCCATCCTTCTTCCAGGCGCTGAACAGAACAAGGCCGGCGAGGACGCGACTGCCGCGGCCATCATGAGCCGAACCAGGGACACGGCCACCCGATCGGCAATAGGGCAGACCACAAGCTCCGTCTGGCAAGGCTACTTGGGCGCGGCTGCCACAGCACGAGCACTGCCTGCCCAGGAAAAGCCCTGCATCAAGCACTGGGCAGGACTGGGCTGGCTGGGACAGGATGGCAGTGACCAACATGACCACGACCAGGGACACAGCACCCCTCTTTGAATCACCTGCTAAACAGAACAAGGCTGGCGAGGACACGACTGCCGCGGACCAGGGACACGGCCGCGCAATCGGCAACAGAGCAGGCCGCGGGCTTCGTCTGGCAAGACTACTTGGGCGCGGCTGCCACAGCACGGGCACTGCCTGCCCAGGAAAAGCCTTGCCGCATACGCTGAGCATTACTCGGCTGGCCTGGACAAAATTGCCCTGACCTACATGAGCCCTACCGGGGACCCAACCGCCATCTTTGCCTCACGCGCTGAACAGGACAAGGCGGGCGAGGACGCGACTGCCGAGGCCGTCATGAGCCAGACCCGGGACACAACCGCGCGGTCGGCAATAGGGCAGGCCACAGGCTTCGTCTGGCATGGCTACTTGGGCGCGGCTGCCACAGCACGGGCACTGCCTGCCCAGGAAAAGCCTTGCCTCAGGCGCTGAGCATTGGTGGGCTGGCTGGGACAGGATTGCCCCGACCAACACGAGCTCGACTGGGGGCACGGCCACCATCTTTGCCTCACGCGCTGAACAGAACAAGGCTGGCGAGGACGCGATTGCCGCGGCCATCATGAGCCGGACCAGGGATACGGCCACCCGATCGGCAATAGGGCAGGCCACAGGCTTCGTCGGGGAAAGCTACTTGGGCGCGGCTGCCACAGCACGAGCACTGCCTGCCCAGGAAAAGCATTGCCTCATGCGCTGAGCAATACTGGAATGGCCCGGACAGGACTGCCCCGATCTACATGAGCTCGGGGGACACAGCCGCCATCTTTGCCTCATGCGCTGAACAGATCAAGGCTGGCGAGGACGCGACTGCCGCGGCCATCATGAGCCGAACCAGGGACACGGCCACCCGATCGGCAATAGGGCAGACCACAAGCTCCGTCTGGCAAGGCTACTTGGGCGCGGCTGCCACAGCACGAGCACTGCCTGCCCAGGAAAAGCCCTGCATCAAACACTGGGCAGGACTGGGCTGGCTGGGACAGGATTGCCGTGACCAACATGACCACGACCAGGGACACAGCACCCCTCTTTGAATCACCTGCTAAACAGAACAAGGCTGGCGAGGACACGACTGCCGAGGCCATCATGAGCCAGACCAGGGACACAGCCGCGCGGTCGGCAATAGGGCGGGCCATGGGCTTCGTCTGGCAAGGCTACTTGGGCGCGGCTGCCACAGAAAGGGCACTGCCTGCCCAGGAAGAAGCCCTGTATCACGCGCTGCACAGAACAGGAAGGCGAGGGCGCGACTGCCGTGGCCATCATGAGCCAGACCAGGGACGTGGCCGCCTGGCCTGCAATATGGCAGGCCACAGGCTTTGTCTGGCAAAGCTACTTGGGCCCGACACAGCGAGACCCAAAAATAAACGAAGCGCATTTTGGAACATGCATGCCAGTTGCCTCTCTGGGACTTCGTGGAGGTCCTCTTGGAGGTCCTCTTGGGGCTCTTGTGGGCCGACTTGAAGCCTATTCGGGCCGCTTCGGGGCGTCTCGTGGGCTTCGGCCGTATCAGTTTCCCTCTTCGAGGCCTCTTGGTACCCTCTTGGGAATATCTTGGGGCCCTCTTGGTGCTCTGTTGGTGCCCTCTTGGAGACTCTCATGGACCGTCTTGGGGCCCTGTTGGGGGCCTCTTGTGCCATCTTGGGGCGATCTTCGGAGTCTCTTGGGCCGTCTTCGGCCGCCTTGGGCCGTCGAAGCCCTGAAAAGGCGAGAACCCTAGAAACATGCAACCCCGATGGAACGTCAATGTGATGAACCTCCTGGAACCCTCTTGGGGGTCCTCTTCAAGCCCTCGTGGACCGTCCCGACTGTCTTGGGGCCATCGGAGGCCATCTTAGAACGCTCTTGGGCGATCTGGGCCTCTCTTGGAACACTACTGGGTCTTGAAGCTCTCTTGGGCCTCCCGCTGGCCGCCTTGGGGGTGGCCTTCGGGCGTCTTGGGCGTCTCTAGGGCCGCCTTGGTGACCTCTGTGGAGGGGAGTGCGTGTTACCCGGCTGTGGCCGCGCTTCCCCTCTCACCTGGAACAATCATAAAAGGGCCTCGCCCCACCAGACTGCTATCACTCGTACCTCGCTATGTCCATCATCATCATCATCATCATCATCATCATCATCATCATCATCATCATCATCATCATCATCATCATCATCATCATCATCATCATCATCATCATCATCATCATCATCATCATCATCATCATCATCACCATCATCATCATCCATCAGCATCATCATCATCATCATCATCATTCATCATCATCATCATCATCATCATCATCATCATCATCATCATCATCATCATCATCATCATCATCATCATCACATCATCATCATCATCATCATCATCATCCCATCATCATCATCATCATCATCATCATCATCATCATCATCATCATCATCATCATCATCATCATCATCATCATCATCATCATCATCATCATCATCATCACCATCACCATCATCATCATCAACATCATCATCATCATTATCATCATCAACATCAGCATCATCATCATCATGAGCATCATCATCATCCCCATCCTCATCATCATCATCATCATCATCAGCATGCGCAACATCATCATCGTCATCATCATCAGCAGCATCATCAGCATCAGCATCATCAGCAGCAGCATCATCATCAGTAGCATCATCATCATCGTCATCAGCATCAACATCATCATCAGCATAATCATCATCATCATCATCAGCAGCAGCAGCATCATCGTCATTATAATCAGCATCAGCATCATCAGCAGCATCAGCAGCAGCATCATCAGCAGCATCAGCATCATCATCAGTATCAGCATCAGCATCAGCCTCATAAGCATCATCATCATCATCATCAGAAGCAGGAGCATCATCATCATCTTCATCATTAGCAGCATCGCTATCATCCTCATCACCACCAGCATCATCATCATTATCGTCCTTATCAGTGTCAGCATCATCCTCAGCATCAGTATCATCGTATTCAACATCAGTGTCATCATCACCACCACCACCACCGCCATAATAATCATCATCATCATCATCATCATCATCATCATCATCATCATCATCATCAACAGTATCATCATCAGCAGCATCATCAACATCATGAGTATCATCATCACCAGCATCATCATCATCAACATCAGCACCATCAGCATCGTCATTGTCACTAGCATCATCGTCACTAGCATCATCATCAATATCATCATCAGCATCATCAGCATCAACAGCATCAACAGCAGCAGCAGCATCAACCTCATCACCATCAACATCACCATAACAATCATCATCATCATCATCAGCATCAGCATCATCAGTATCAGCATCGTCATCAGTATCATCAGCATCATCATCGTCACCATTTGCATGACCATCAGCATCATCATCATCATCATCATCAGCAGCAGCAGCATGATCATCAGCATCAGCATCATCGTCACCATTACATCATCGTCACCATTACATCATCATCATTATCAGCATCATCATCATCAGCATCATCAGCATCAGCATCAGCCTCATCATCATCATCAGCGTCACCATCATTATCATCTTCCGCAGCCTGAGCATCCGTAGCATCATCAACAGCAGCCGCATCAGCACCAGCATCAGCGTCTATCCTCTGCTGGCCGGTGAAGCTTCAGGCATGCGGTCCTAGGGCCGATCCTATGCCCTCATCGCGACACAATCCTTCTCCTCTTCCTCCTCCTCCTCCTCCTCCTTCTGGGTACTTGGAGTCTCTGGCAATCCCGCAGCACCGCGCACGTCGGCCCCTGGTTCTGAGCACGGGCCTCCGGTGGCGCCCGGGCGGCTCAGACGGCAGGGGGGCGATCGGCCGAAGTCCTGCCCGCCCCAGTCACAGCCCGCCCAACCTCAGCTCGGGCTCGCCGTGAAGCCGAGGCTGGAAGCTGTGTAGACACGCGATAAGCCAAGGATAGTTACTGTGTTAATTACCAAAGCTTGCCGCTGAGAATCAGCCCACGGGGATGTTGCCACTCTTTTTCTGGCGGCCAGATCCCAGAGCTCGGCACTGGCAGCCAGAAATCGCAGAGGAGGCAACGGGCACTGTGGCGAGGCACGTTGGGCCTGGCTGCATGGTCGAAGCGCGCCGCCAGCCCAGGCAAGGCCTCGCGAAGCAGCGGCAGCAGGATGACTGAGTGCTGGGCCGCCAGGATGACGCGGGGAAGGCGAGCAGAACGCCACTCGGTTTCTCGGTTTCTCCCCTCCTCCTCCTCCTCCTCCTCCTCCTCCTCCTCCTCCTCCTCCTCCTCGTGTTCTTCCGCGCCCTCGAGCGACAGTCTCTGGCAATGCTTCCTGCTCGCGCTTGTCGGAGCATGCCCAATGCCCGACAGGGCTCACCAAGAATCCCTTGCTGCTCCCACTGCCGCTGAGAATCAGCCCACGGGGATGTTGCCACTCTTTTTCTGGCGGTCAGATCCCAGAACTCGGCACTGGCAGCCAGAAATCGCAGAGGAGGCAAGGGGCCATTGTGGCGAGGCGCGTTGGGCCTGGCTGCATGGTCGAAGCGCGCCGCCAGCCCAGGCAAGGCCTCGCGAAGCAGCGGCAGCAGGATGACTGAGTGCTGGGCCGCCAGGATGACGTGGGGAAGGCGAACAGAACGCCACTTCCACCCTCTTCCTCCTCCTCCTCCTCCTCCTCCTCCTCGTCTTCTTCCGCGCCCTCGAACGAGTCTCTGGCAATTCTTCCTGCTCGCGCTTGTCGGAGCATGCCCAATGTCCGACAGGGCTCACCAAGAATCCCTTGCTGCTCCCACTGCCGCTGCAATCGGCCCACGGGGATGTTGCCACTCTTTTTCTGGCGGCCAGATCCCAGAACTCGGCACTGGCAGCCAGAAATCGCAGAGGAGGCAAGGGGCCATTGTGGCGAGGCACGTTGGGCCTGGCTGCATGGTCGAAGCGCGCCGCCAGCCCAGGCAAGGCCTCGCGAAGCAACGGCAGCAGGAGAAAGTCACTGCAGGTCGGCATTGGAACTTCCTAAAGCGCAGCGACTCACCCTGAGATGCGTATCGCCGGTCCTGGGGCCCGCAGAGGGCCCCAGAAGCCCGACGGACAGGAAAACCCTCAGGGCACATTGCCCTCCACCCCCGTCTTCGCTCGCGCGGGCAAACACCATGGCGCGCCCTGGCGGGTACTGCATCGAACGAGAAAAGAGTCAGGAGGGTCACCAGCGAGCAAACAGGTACGATCAAAGGACGGTGCGAAAGGACCCGCTCACTGGCCCCAGATCACGAACGCCCGCAATACCTGCGAAAGCCAGGCTCACCCATGTTATGCGAACGCTTGCAAGCGTTTGTGAAGTTCCGCCCGAAAAAGCTGTATTGTGTTGGTAGATGGTTCCAGCACCCGCTGACCTCGAGGGAATTGCGTATTCCTCCATAGGGGATGGAAGAGGAGGCGGGGCGCAGCTGTGTTGGCCTGCGCCCAGGCTGACACCCAGCATGGCGCAGCGCGCCACCTTTTCAGAAGGTACAGGCAGGATCCCAACGACTTGATCACCGCTTTGCGAGACGTTCCTCTGCGACCAGAGATCGGCGACCAAATGGACGCGCCGACCCATCGTCATGTCGGAAGCAAGAAAAATCTAGGGCCAGCTGTCCTCAGACCCCTGTCCTGCATGTTGGGGAAACGTAGGATTTGGGTTCGGGGAACTCTGGTTGGCCCGACGGGGCCAGCAGGAACATGATGAGACCAAAGCTGAGATCTGGCGCGAACTCCCGCTGCGAACCTCCCGCAAACAAAAAGGACCGTCAGAAATCAAGACGGGATCGTCAGAAAGCATGGGCGAACCCTACTTCTTTGAAGGGGCCCCAGGACACACAAATAAATACACACAAATAAAAAGATCCCCCATATTTTCCCATATTTTCTGGGTTTCTGTCTTCCCCCCCACTTCCCATATTTTCCTATATTTTCTGTGTGTGTTTTTCCCCTCCTGAACCATGGCGACGGAAGAGAAGGTGGGGCGCCGGACCAAACCCACCATCAGGGGGTGGGACCCCGAGGGGAGGCGTGGCTTCGACCCGCTGGAGCACCGAACTGCCGCACACAGATGCCCCCCGCAGGCCCCACCGATCGGCAACACTGTCGGGAGCTGCCGGCGGCCGGGTGGCATCTGTTTTGGGAGGCTCGGCGGACAAAAGCCGCTCGAACTCCCCCCCCCCCCAAGGCACGCCCCGACGGGGGGCACGGGACGCAGGAGGAAAGGATGGAGGAGGAAGGGAGGCGGAAGAGCAGACAGAGAGGAGGAGGAGGAGGAGGAGGAGGAGGAGGAGGAGGAGGAGGAGGAGGAGAAGGAGGAGGAGGAGGACGAAGAGGAAGAGGACGAGGAGGGGGTTGGAAGAAAAAGAAGAATACTAAAACGAAGAAGAATAATAAGAAGAATAAGAAAACTAACAAGAATAATAATACTAATAATAATAAGAAGAAGAAGAATAAGAAGAGGGGGAAGAGGAAAAGGGAGGAGGAGGAGAGGAGGAGGAGTAGGAGAGGAAAAGGAAGAGGAGGATGTCTTTTGGGGTGACGTTTGTGTTGGGGCGGGGGGGGGGGCGGCGCGCGCTCGCGCCCCCCCGCCTGGAGGAGGAAGAGGAGGAGGGAGGAGGAGGAGGAGGAGGAGAAGGAGGAATCGGAATCGAGGACGGACGGAAGGAGGAGGAGGAGGAGGGGAGGAGGAGGGAGGAGGAGGAGGAGGAGGAGGAGGAGGAGGAGGAGGAGGAGGAGGAGGGAGGAGGAGGAGGAGGAGGGAGGAGGAGGTGGAGGAGGGGAGGAGGGAGGAGGAGGAGGAGGAGGAGAAGAAGGAGGAGGAGGAGGAGGAGGAGGATGAGGAGAGGAGGAGGAGGAGGCGGAGGCGGAGGCGGAGGAGGAGGCGGAGGAGGAGGAGGAGTTTTTTCTGAACTCCTTTCCGGGGCGACGGGGGTCGCGCGGGGGAGGGGGGGGGGGTGGGGGGGGGCGAGGGGAGGCACGCCGCGGCCCCGCGGCCGCGCCCTCGCTTGCGGGCACCGCGCCTCGCGCGGGCCTGTCCCACAGGCGCCCCTTCTCGCGCGGAGGCTGCCGCTGCCCTCGCAGCGCCTTTCTCGCGCGTGCTTGCCGCGCCCGCTCCCTGGCGTTCCGCGCCTCGGCGCTTGGCTGGGTGCCCCATTCCCTCGCGAACCCTGCGTTTAGCGCGGGCCGACAGTTGCGGCCTGCGCAGCACCTTCTGCTGCTGCTCTGCACCAGCCTCGCGCGCGGGCCTAAACTGGCACGGCAGCTACTTGCTGGCGATGACCCGCCGCGCTGCCTTCCATCGCCTGGCTGATCCCTCTCCCGCAGTCCTTCTCGCACGCGCTGCCCTCAGCGCTGTGCCTGACGACGTTGGGCTCTAGCTGTGCCTGCCCCTTCTCGCATGTCCTGGCCCCTGCGCTGTAGCTGATGGTGTCGCGCTCTACCTTCGCCCCCCCGCTTCTCGCGCGCGCCGTTCCCAGGCTCGACCTTCGCCCTTAGCTGCCACTGCCCATCCTTTTCGCACTGGTCGCCACTCTCGCACGCACAGCGTCCATCTTCATGAGTCGCCCGCTGCCCGTCCGCCGAAGGCTGCCAGTGTCCGCCCATTTGAGGCTGCCACTGCCCGTCGTCGCCCTCTCGGCGCTGCCACGGCCCATCCTTCTCGCACACCCTGATCCCAGCGCTGTAGCTGACGGCGTTGGGCTCACTCTGAATATCCTGCTCGCCTGGCTCGCACGCCTTGATCCCAGCTTTGTAATTAGCTCTGCCACTGCCCGTCCGCTTGCAGCTGCCACTGCCCGCCCGCACGGCGCTGCCACTGCCCGCCCACTCGAGGCTGCCACTGTCCGCCCGCTCGAGGCTGCCACTGCCTGTCCGCTTGCGGCTGCCACTGCCCGCCCGCTTGCGGCTGCCGCTGCCCGCCCCTCTCGCACGCGCAACCGCCCCCCTCTCGATGCCGCCACTGCCCGCCCGCTTGCGGCTGCCACTCCTCGCCCGCTTGAGGCTGCCACTGCCCGCCCTTCTCGCCCGTGCAGTCGTCTCCCTCTCGATGCTGCCACTGCCCATCTCTCGCGCGCCCTCATCCCAGCGCTGTAGCTGATGGCGTCGGGCTCGAACGTCGCCCCCCGCTTCTCGCGCGCGCTTTTCCCAGTAGCGCGTCTAAAAGAATTGGGCCCCAGCTTTGCCTCTTGCCCGTTCTTCTCGCGCGAGCCCCCCGCGCGGGCCTGCCGCTGCCCGCCAGGTTCGCCCTGGTCTCAACGCTGTAGCTGATGATGTTGGGCTCGACCTTCGCCTGGCTCGAAGCGAGCTCGCCCCCGTAGCCTATGCGCCCTCTGCTGGGCCCACAAGATGGCCCGGGCGATGCTGGGCTCTGTCTTCGCCTCTCGCTTCCCGCGCGTCAAGCTCCCAGGGCTGTCGCTGGTGACGTTTGGCTGTCTCCTGGCCCCCCGCTCATCGCGCGCGCTGTCCCCGGCGTCGCGGCGAGCGACGACGTCGTCGTGGCGAGCGACGACCTCTGGCCCCAGCCCCCCTTCCACGTCTCTGCGCGGCCTCATCCCAGGGGGGGGGGGGGGGGGGGGGCGGGGGCGGGGCAGGAGGGGGGGCAGGAACACGCGGTGCAGGGAAGAGGAGGAAAAAGGAGGGGGAGGATGGGGGGGGAAGAGCAGGACGACGAGGAGCAGCAGGCGGGAGAGGCCCCCGCGCCCCCGAGCACCCCGACCATCGCGAGGCAGCGGCGGCGCGCTCGCGGCGCCAGCGGCCCGCGAGACCGCCGCGCCCCACGCCAGGGGGAGGCGGTTTTGCGGGGCGGCTGCTCTGCGCAGGGCGGCCGGGGGAAGGGCCCCCGTGGGCGGGGGGGGCGGCGGCTCGAGCGCGGAGGCGGCGCGCGGAAGGGGCCCAGGCAGCCGGTGCGCAGGAGGCGGGGCGGGGGGGGGGGCGGCGTGCGGCGCGGCGGCGGGCGAAGGGGAGGAGAAGAAGAGGAGGAGGGGGAGGGGGGGCATGAGCACGATCCTCTTCCGCGGTAGGAACCCGGGGCGAGGCTTGCTCAGGGGGACAGGACGGGGCATGAACATCACGGCTCGGTAGTCCGCCCGGATTTGTTGGGTCGGCACTGAACCTGCCCGCGGACCCCGCCACTCGCGCCCCCTCGCGTTCCCTCGGCAAAACCACGTTATCCCTTTCACCGCCCTGTCCGCCCCCCTCCTCCCATTGCGTTAACAACGACAAGCGCGGCGGATGGTCATTGGCGCGCGTGGCGCCTTCAGCGACGACGCGCGCGCTCGCCCCACCCAACACGTCGAATCAGCATCGCATCATCATCCAGCGAACGCAGCGCCAAAGACCCAGCCCCCGCCCCCTGACCGCCCCAACCCTGCACCCCCACGGCGCTTCGGGACAGCAAAACGCCATTGGGGCGACCACTCGCGTCGCGCATTCGGCAGCGACGCGCGCGCGCTCCGCCGGACGCATCGAATCACCCAGTCTTTCCCCTGCGACCGCGGCCCTCCGACCTCGCCCCGCCCCCCGCCCCGCCCCCCCGACCCAGGATGACGATCGGCGCTCCAGGAGCGCAGAACGACCGCGGGGCGGGCCCCCCCCCCCCGTCGAACACCTCCGCGCACACGGCAAGACCCGGGCGCGGACCTGCCAGCACTGCCGCCCCCCCCCCCCCTGCCAGCATTGCCGAGATCCCCCCCCCAGAGAGAGCAAGACCTGCCGGTCTACCGGCGCCGCCCTCGCCGACGCGGTCACCCCGCCGGGGGGCAGAGCACGGCGAGCGGGATCGCGCGCGGGCGGAACATGCCGCGGCTTTCGTCGCATGCTGATCCTGGCGACTTGATGCAAACCGCGGCCCGCGGCAAGACGAAGGACGCCTCCGCTCGCGCAGCCTGCGCGAGATCCCGCGCACCTGCGACGCGCAAGCGCGCGTCGTCAACCGCGCGCGCGGAGGCCGCGCCGGCGCCCGACCCGCCTGGCCCCGGCAGCCCCAGGGGCCCAGAGCATGGTGGGTGGGCAACAAAAATAACAGCAACCACTGCCTCCGTCGCGCTTTGCTCGCACGACCCAAACGCACTTGCAACGGGCGCTTCCGCGGCGAGCGAACGCGGGCGCCCCCTGGCTGTCATGGTTGCTGTCAATGCCACATCCCCACCCGCATCCTGACGCCAACCCACAATCACCGACTGTCTTGCCCCGAGCCGCACTCAGGCGCGGCACGCGGCGACTGGCGCGGGCGGCGCTTTCGCTCGCGAAGGAGCGCGCGTGCTCGCGCGCGCGCTCTGCCGAGGACATCGAATCTCCGAATCCTTTCCCAGCGAACGCGGCCCTCCGCCCTCGCCCCGCCCCCCGCCCCACCAACCCGGGGAGATGATCGCTGCTCCGGAGGCGCAGAGCGACCTCGGAGCGACGAGAACCCCCCCCCGTGGAACACCTGCGCTCAGACGCGAAGACCCTGGCGTGGCCCGCCGGCGCCGCCGCCCCCCCCAACGCTGCCCCGGCTCACCCGCCTCCGCGCCCCAGCTCGGCGGCGCGCGCGAGGGGGCAGGGGGAAGGGGGGGGGGGGGGCGAGGGCCAGCGCCGATCGGTGCGTCTGTCCAAGGGCTGACGCACTGCGTTTGTCTCGGGCGCCTGCAAGCTGGCCCGCTGCGAGCAGCGGAACGCGCTCGGCGATCATGGGCTCAGCGCTCCGATCGAGGGCGGCGCCATCGCACCTCCACCCCGCGAGACTGTGGATGGGGGGGGGGGCGCTCGCGCGGTCGCGCGCCCGCAAGGGCGCGCCTCCCGCGGCGCCCCTTTCGCGCCTCCGCGCGCCAGCGCTGCCGGGGCGACGGCCCCCCGCGGCGCCATTGGGCCGGCGCCTTCCCCCTTATTCGGGGAGCGAACAACGACGTCAACATGCAAACTCGGAGGTTGGCGCGGATTTCTCGGATTGGCGCTGGGGCCCCCTGGCGGCGCCTCCGACGCCGCCCCTGGCGCGCTCCGCGCGACGGGGAAGGGGGCCCAGCGCCGACCCGAGAAATCCGCGCGGACCTCCGCGCTTTTATGTGGCATGTCATTCTTCGCCCCCCTAGGATCCCCACTCCGCAAGTAAGGCATCGACGAAGACGCAACATCCCCCGCCCGCTCCACTGTCAGGTAGCCGACCAGGACATAACCGCCCGTCGGCGCAGTCGCGCCCGCGGCTCGAGCGTCGCTCGCAGCAATGGCGACGAAGGGGCACGCTGGCACGCAAACGCGCTTCCCTTCGGGGACAAGTCCACGACGAACTCGAAATGCTAGAGGCATCGTCGAGGCGCGCGGGATAACGCCAGAGGGCGCACGTCCGTAGACCCGCAACGGGCGATGGACGCTTCGCTTAGGGGGTGTTGAGAAAAGAGGAAACCGCCGTCAAGATGTTTTAAACCCTCCCAGATACGAGCCCTAAGCATCATGTCAAAACGGTTTCTCAGCCTCGGGGTGGGGGCCGCCCTGATCGAATTATCCGAGGCCAGATCCCGAGCAGCATAGGCGGACGCGCGAAAGCACATTGACGCATCTCTCCCCGACGCGGGGCATGCGGCAAAAGAGGCCACACAGAAAATAAACAACATCGTGAGCGGTGTCAGCCGCGCGCACACGACACTTGCACGCGCGCGCTCGCACGGCCAAAACGCAACGAGAACGCCCTCCCCACGTTCGTGCACAAGCAAGGATGGATGCCCTGAGGATTTGACGCCCCTGCATTCTCGTCTTGCCCTGCGTGCTCCGCGCAGCAAGGTGCCACCGCGACAGCCGCGCACGGCGCCGCACCTCGCGGCCGCGAGGCCCAAACCTCTCGACAAACCCTAAGCACTCAGATGTTCAATGCACCTTTGCATGCGGCAAGAACGCGCTCATCAAGGCAACTGGGGGTGAGTTCCACCTCGCGGATTGCCGACTGCGCTTCGAGCATCGCCTCCGCGCGCGCGAAACGGCCTGGGCAAGTCTTGGCAACTTTCAGAACCGAAGCAACGAGAAGCCTAGTGGGCACAATTTTCAACGCATTCGGGAAATCGGAATCGTCGGCAGCCGCGCTGCCTCTGGCGTTCGCGGCCACCTCGAAGATCCCATGGTCCTTCGAGGAAGGAACGCTTGAATCTGCAACAGGAGGAGAGCGGCGGAGGAGGGGGGGAAGGTAGACGAGGGAGGAGGAGGCGGGGGAGGATGTGGAAGTCCCGAACATGAAGGAGGGAGGAGGGAGGGGGGGCGGGGCGGGGAGTAGGAGCGGGGGGGGGGAAGGAGAGGTAGGAGGGGAGAGTCAGAGGAAAGAGAGTCTCTGTAGCGAGGGGGGAGGGGGAAGAGTAGCGTTTCGTCCATGCAGCAAAGTGGGTAGCTTGGCCCATCCCCCCCCTCCTCCTCCACCTCACTGCTCCTCCTCCCTCTCCTCCTCTCCCCACCCCTCCTCCACCCATTCCGCAATTCCTTCCGCCCCTCTCCCCCCCCCCCCCCCCCCCCCCCCTCCCTCCTCCCCCACTCTCCTTTCTCCTCGTCCTCCCCCCTCCCCATCCTCCTTCCTCCTCCTCCTCCTCCTCTCCTCCTCCCCTACTCCTCCTCATTCCCCCCACACCCCCACACCTTTCTGATCCCCTCCGGTACCGACCACCCCCTCATCCTCCTCTCCTCCTCCTCCTCCCCCCACCCCCCCCCCACCCTCCTTCCGCCCCCCCCCCCTCCTTCACCCCCCCCCCCCCCCCCCCATCAGTGCTCATCAGGGCCATTGCCTGGATCGCCCTCCGACCTCGCAGCGGGACGCCCCACGGACTCGCCCGCACTGAAAAACTCATCGAGGTAGTCGCTGTTCTTGGACATGGCGCCGTTCACGGCGTCCGTGGCCAGCGCCCCCGCGAGCTCCCCCGCGCCCGCGTCGCGCACCATCGCGGTCAGAACGTCGGCGGAGGCCTTGGCGACCTTGCCGGGGAAGGCGGCGCGGGCCTCCGCGCGCTCGGTCAAGCACGTCGTGAAGTCACAGCCGTAGGTCTGCAAGGTCTGGTCAGCATCCTCAAGCAACAACTCCTTTACAACGGGCTTCTCGAACGAGACTCTGAACTTGTGTCCGCCGTCTGGAGGTCCCGCAAGCATCAAGCAAAGCTCTCGCGGTGGATCCTACTCTCGGGCTCCGCGCCCAACTTGCGAATCGTTTTCGCGCAATCGCAGGTGGCCTTCCAAGCGGTCACAACGGTCAGCACTGGCTTCCACTTCTCCGAAGGACCCGAGGATTGGACGTAGCGCGCGCCCTCGATGATGCCCAGCCACTGCGGGCACGTGCACTCCTTGTCGAAGAGCCGACCCGAGCCCAACAGGAACTCCTTGTACAGCTTGTCGCCAATATCAATCGGCAACTCCTGCCTGCGCAGCTCCGACAGGGCGTGGAAGACGTTCACGTCGAGCCCCTCGCAGGCATCTGCCAAGAACTTGCCCATCGAGTCACGGAGAGCGGCGAAGTTCACGTCAGCGGCGAAACCAAAAAAACAAAAAAAAAAAACCACGTCAGCGGCGAAGTTGCCCCGAGCAGCCTTGAATGCCATAAGGGCGACCTTGATCGACTCCGACTGCGCGCAAACCCTGGGGCACAGCGAGATGACCTCCGTAAGCGCCGCGAAGCGAACCGTGATCCGATCTCGCTTCTCGGCGCCAGTCTGGGAAACGTCTCTCGCCGGGCCGACCGGCCGCCTTGGCGCGCCCGCGACTTTGGCGACAACTTCGCCCGCCCTCATATTTCCGATTTGCCCCAGCGCCATCCATCTCAACCTCGATCTTCGGCGCCATGTCGACAAGCTCCAGCAGCTTCGCAATCTCGGCCGGAGAGATCTCCTTGCAGACGGCGTTCAACTCGCTGATGTGCTGGATCATAACAGGCACGTGTTGCTTCCTTTTCTTGGCATCATTCGCCCCATTCTCAAACTTGAAACCCCAGTGGAGAGATGAGGCCAATGCAGCACCCGTGGCCGAGAAGAACGAGGGGTGTCCGCTCGGGTGCCTCTGCGACTCCAGATCGAGAACGTCATCGAAGACCCCGCGCATGTCCTCCTGCAGGACGCTGCCCATGTCGCCAAGGAACACAACGACACTCGCCACCCTCTTGATGGCAATAAGGGTTTCACAGCGAACCCTGACACATGATCGCATCTTCGTCTGGTAACTCCCAAGCCTTGAGCAGAGAAATAAAGAAATCTACGGCAAGGGCCGCCTTCGTCTCGTCAGCGAAGAACAAGGTTGCGATCGTGTCCACTCCGAAAATCAAGAAGTACTCGTTGCACTGCGAGACGCTCATATCAACAGCCCCCAGAGAAGGCTTGGCATGGTCGAACTTTTCGTCGTTGTACGCCGCAGGCGGAGCAGGCCCATGATGTCACCAATGTAACGCGCCGTATAAGAAGTTGCAAATGAGGGCATCCCAGGCTCGACTGTAGTGGACGCGCAGGAAGTTCAGCTGCCAAGCTGGGGTCAGCAAAGCGAGTACCCCGACATCAGGATCGTTCTGCCGATCTCGTCCATGCGTGCTGGCGTGGCTTCCATCAGATGGTGGGTCCACGTGTCCTTCGCCGCATCGATGAGCTCCCACTTGTTCTCGATCTGGTTGAGCTCGGATGTGCTGACCTTGCGCTTGAGTATATCGAGCTGGTTCCTCTCCCTCTGCTTGCCGTCTCCGAGCTGGACTTCCTCCAGCGGGCTGCGCTCAATCCAATGGTGCACGGTGCCTGCTGGAGACTTTGCGACCTGCAGGTGCTCGACCTTCCTCGGCTTGGTAAGCGTGGGCCAAAACATGGCCGCTAAGCTATCGTTCTTGCACTCCGCGAGTGCGATCGGAAGCTCAGCTTGGGAGTCCGCGCTGATGCCCTCGGAAGCCGTTTGCCCACCGACGAACTCGACCGAGTCTCCGCTGCCCGCGCCAGCGAACGGGGCGATCTCAGTCGCTCCGGAAGCTGGCTGGCCCGAAGCCGAAGGAGGAGTTGCAGCGATTTTCTGCTTGGTAGCCGCTGGAGACACCATCGGGTTGCTGCGGTCTTGAGCGGCGCGAAGCCAGGCTGAACCGATTCGTCGCCCAAGCATTGCAATCGGCACCAGCTACCCACGCCACTCGATGCTACATCGGCCTTGCGCATCGCCTCCAAGATCATAGACCTCCGGCTGGCGAACTTATTGGGGCGAGGCTTCGCGACGTCAGCCCTGAGCGCCGAGCTCTGCTTGGTGAACACCAAGAGCCGATGGAACTTCCGAGTGGCAAAAGGGTAACGCGTCTCAGCCTTGCCAGCGGGGGCATTTCGTCCGATTGGTTCCAGCTTGTTCCGGGCCGGGGTCTTGCCCGTGATCGAGGCGACGTCCGTGTAGGACAAGAGGTCGAACTCGTCTTGAATCCAAAAGCCAATCTCCTCGCGCTGATAAGCGGCCACGTTTAACGTCTCCCCATCCTCGCCGCCATCGACCACGTCCGCGTCGCCCTCGAGGGCGTCGGAGATCTCCGCGGCCTCGGGTTCGCCGCCCTGCCTCTCCCTCGCCGCGTCCTCGAAAGAGACGTTCGGAAGGCTCGCCGCGAACCAGTCGCGACAGCTCTCGCAGAAGTGGACGGCGCAGTAGCTGCCCACCTGCTGCGCGACGATTTCCAAGCCAGCGGCCCGGTGGCAATCGGATTTTCTCAGGCAGCCCCCCCCCCCCAGTTTCCGTTCGCATCACGACCCCCCCCCCCCCCCCCCCCTAGGCTTTAACACCTAACAGTCTAACACTCGCAAGGGTTCGCACACAGGCAAGCGCCACCCAGCGGCCCCAGCGTTCGCCGCCGATCGCGGTCAACAACTTGCACGCGTCACCCACCCTCGAATGGTGAGTGGCATTCGCAAGTTTTTGACCAACCACTGATCGCTGCCGCCTTGCCAGCGGCAAACGACCAGCGCAACCAATCGGATCAGGAGGCGCACGGACCACCAAGGGAACGCGAATCATTGATAAAAGACGTGGGTTGCAACGATGCCCGGAGTCCTTGCCACCTGACCTGCAGGCCAAGCACACGGTGCACCTCGCCTTCTTCTCGTCAGGGCCGGACAGCGCGTTCCCCGCGGCAGCGCCGCCCGCCCCAGACGCAGATCTGGCAGGGCCCTTCATGTGCATCTTCTTGGCCATCTCGCGACTAGAGATGGCAAAGTAAATGGCGCCCACTGAAAAGAAACACCGAATGCGAAAGGACGCGAAAGAGACCCGCCGGCAACTCTCGGCCAAAATGGCTGAATCCAGCGGGGGCGGCAGCGGGCAGAAGGATTGCCGGCGCCGACGTCCAAAGCGCGAGGCGTCCATAGAAAGAACTCACGGCTGTCAACCTCATGTTCGTTGTTGGCAGGCTGGCATTTACTTGATGTTGCACATTGAACTGAGCCCTGCGGGCACCCGAGGCCCCCCTTCCCCTTTCTGGAGCCCCTTCGAGCCCAGCAGGGCCTCCTCGTGGCCAACGAGGCACTGCGAACGCAATGCAATTTCACCCCCGCACCTGAGCCAGACGTGAGTGGCGAAGCCTTTTGGATGTAACCCTCGTGCGGGGCTACATGCGCGCTGGGATTCTACATCGAGCTACGCGCGCCACGTTCCCGCCTCGCGCCGTCATGTCAGGGGGGGCCCCACCCAGCCCGCCCCCCACGGCCACCAAAACACGCGCGCGCCACCACCACCGCCACCGCCACCACCGCCGCCACCCCCAAAAAAAAAATCGCTCGTTCATCCTCGCGGGCAGCACTGCTGCACGATACGGCGCGAACATTTTCACGACAAGACAACTGCCAACTACCTGGGGGGCTGGGGGGGGGGGGGGCATATGAACAAAACCCCCCTCTGCCACGGCGCGGACCTTAGGTACGGCGGCGGCGCGCGCGGGGGGGGGGGGGTGGGGGCGCGCGTGACAAACCCCGTTCGTTTAGCCAGGCCGCATTGAGCCAGGAGCCGCGGCGGACAAGGGTGCCATCTTTATTTTTGCTACGCCATCCGTTCTTTCTTTTTTTTGTTTTGGGGGGGGGGGTGGGCAGTCGAGCCAGGAGGCGCAACTCGGGGGGGGGGCGCGGGGGCGGGCAACCCCGCTCGCCGCAGCGTCTTGAGCCCGGGCCGCCGGGCCACGAAACGCTCAACGCGGGGTGGGGGGGGCGGTGGGGGGGGGGGCGGGCATTTGGACAGAACTCCACCGTTGTAAATGGAAATCTCCTGGCGGTGTCTTTAGGCGCGGCATTAGAGCCCACGAAGTCCGCCGGCAGAAAAATGCGGCACTGGGGGGCGGGGGGGGGGGCACTTGACAAACCCCACTCTGCAAGGCGCAACCTTGGGGGGAGGGGGGGGAAGGGGGGCATTTGACAAATCCCACTCGTTGCGCAGCAGATTGCGCCAAGAGCCATCGTCCGAGATATTCAATCTCGGGCGAAGAACCAGGCTAGGGGGGGGGGGGGGGGGGAAGATTCAGAGATAGTCCGGTTCCCCGCCGCCAAACCCGCACCGCCCACCCATCGTCTTTCCACGGGCAACCTGGGGCCCTACAGCGAGGAGACGCTGCATCTTAGCAGGGGGGACTTGGTCACGATGGAGATCGATCCCATCGCGGCCCCTCCGCGCGGCGCGCGGTGGCCGGCAAACTCCCAGCGGTCACGCTCGAGGCACAATGTTCCCCATCAAACACCAAGCCGCCCGTGCGTGCGCGAGCGCGTGCGCGTGCGCGTGCGCGTGCGCGCGCGGGTGCGCGTGCGCGTGCGCGTGCGCGCGCGTGGGCGGGTGGGTGGGCGGGTGGGTGCGGGTGTGGGTGTGGGTGTGGGTGTGGGGTGGGTGCGGGTGCGGGTGTGGATGTGGGTGTGGGTGTGGGTGCGGGTGTGTGGGTGTGTGGGTGTGTGGGTGTGTGGGTGTGTGGGTATATAGGTGTGTGAGTGTGTGGGTGCGTGGGTGTGGGGGTGTGTGGGCGCGTGGGTGTGTGGGTGTGTGGGTGTGTGGGT
>CAUYUJ010010486.1:0-28192 GCA_963575745.1 Prorocentrum cordatum | reverse complement strand
TCAAAGGAAGACGAGCCCGACGCATCGTCTGACACTCAGCATCCCTCAGCCATCCACCCTTCTCCTGATCCCCCTCATGCACCTCCTACTGCCCCATCCTCCTCTACCTCCTCCTCCTCCTCCCTCATTTTTCCGTTTCCTCTTCTTCCCTTCTACTCCTCCCTGAATATCCTCTCTTTTTACTGTTCTCTCTCCTGCTCCTCCTTACTTCCGGTGCAGTCAGGCAGCCTGGTACACCCAGGAAAGGGGAAGATGGGAGGAGCGAGGTGAGACGCTGGCATAAGCCACATGTCTGCGCTCTGTCGAAGAAGCCTCATTCAACGGCGTCAAACCGGCGGTGGACAAAACTGTGAAGCCCGGCACCAGGCACGATATGTACAGCAAGCGAAGAGACGATGCCAGGCAGGGGGAGCCTGGGAGGGCCGCCTGGGACGATCGGGGCACCCAGGGAACGCTCTCGCCGAGGCGCAGCCGCTGGATATATAACAACCCCGAGGTTGGACCGCCGACGAGAACCGACGAGAACGCCCGAAAACCTTGGAAATCGGAGTCTTCGCTTCCCCCGGAGCCCCCCTGACGCTGCACCCGTCGGGCGTGGACGGTGCCGCCGGCTCAGCGCCAACCTGGCTCAACCAGTGCAGAGAACACTGCGCCTGCAGTTCTGGTGGGGGCCTCCCGAGCCCTGCCCAGCCTGAGCAGCGCTTATCCGATCCCCATCCCCAGCGGCGTGGCCCGGGCCCCACTGGCCGATTGAACCCCCCCTAGATGGAGATGCAGGCCGTTCCCTTCGGGTTTCGAGGGGCGCATCCCCAGCTTGGGGGGTAATTTGGTGGGCGTCTCGAAGGGGATGGGGATGGGGATGGGGGTCGGTTAAACGATACTGACAGCCAATAGAAAGCCACCTCCAGGACCGCGAACGGACCCCCCGACACTGGCACAGCCAACGCCTGGCCTTGCAGGATCTTGCATTAGGTCGGGCCTATCCCCCATACAGGGGGAATCTGGACGAAAAGCGAAAACTAGTCAACAGATACGCACAAAATGCTCAAATATGGTAAAACTTCGTCCCCGGACTGTTTTGTTGTTTGTTGCTATTATATATATATATACACATACAAGTTTTGAATGTTCCTCCTGTCGAGGGGCAGGCCCGACCTTAAGCGTTGCAGGATTTGCAGCCACCGGCCCTCTCGCCCCCGTGGGCGGTGACCCCCGTGGCCGGCGGGCTGACCCTGACCTGCTCCGCTGCGACGACCCATCGCGTCTCCTCTTCCCTCTGCGCAGGACTCGCCGTAGGCGCCGCCACGGGCGTGGCCCGTCCGAGCAAGCTCGTCGCCCTCCCGACAGCGGCCGCTGTCGATGTTGGACGACATCTGTTGTTGGACAGTGTGCCCATGTCTGCCCGTACCCACTTCGGGCGTCCAGATCCCTTCCTCACTCCTCGCCCTACCGCATCTCCCCCCCCCACCTCCTCTCGTTGTGAAAATCGGGGAGCAAAGAGTGATACAATCATATACACTGTCGGAGGTCCGTGCAGATTCTCGGATCGGCGCTGGAGCCCCCTGGCGGCGCCACCGGCGCCGCCCCTGGCGCGCTCCGCGCGCCAAGGAGGGGGTTCCAACGCCAACCCAAGAAACCCGTGAGGACCTCCTGAAGTTATGTTTACGTCGTTGTTTGTTCCTCGCGGCTGCCCCTCGACGACCCCCTCGCGAGGCCTGGCAGGGTCCACCAGCTCGTGGCCGTGGCCGTCGGCGATGCATCGGCGCCATCGGCGTGAAGAAATTCTGACTCCACATCGAGCTGCATCGTCGATGCATCGGCGATGTGGAGCGATCCTGCGACCCCATCTACTCCGACCCCATCTGGGATGCCTAGATTAGGGCGAGAATGATGTCACGATAAGATTGACTCACGATACTTTCCAGGATTTCCAAATGACCCGGTGCGGAACATTCGGACATCTAGGAAATCCTGGAAATCTTCAAAATCATGGAACGAATCATTACCGGGATCTCCTGCTCCTCTGGGCCTCGTGATGGGTGCTCTGGAGACCGCGAGAGCATCCTTGGAAATCCTGGGGACACCTTGGGCCAAGGGCACTTCTAGCAACACCCCATCTGGGAGGCCTAGATCAGCACAGGAACGACGAGGCGGGAGGCGGGAGGAGCAGGGAGGGGGGAGAAGGCGGAGCGGAGGAGACCCTCATCACCGATGCCGACGACGACGGCGACGCCGACGACGACGCTGACGATGTCGACGACGACGCAGACGATGTCGACGACGACGCTGGCGATGTCAACGACGAGGCTGACAACGCTGACGACGCTGACGACGCTGACGCTGACTTTGACGCTAACGCTGACGACGACGACGACGACGGCCATCTACTCGGACTCCCATCTAGGAGGCCTGGGACCCTCGACGACCCACTCGCGAGGCCTGGCGGGGTCCACCGGCTCGTGGCCGTGGCCGTGGCCCTCCTCGGCGTGGCCCTCGGCGCCGTGGCCCTCCTCCGCGTGCACCGCCCCGAGGTCGTGGCCCTCGGCGTCCTCCTGCTCCTCCTGCTGCTCCTCCTCCTCCTCCTCCACCTCCTCCTCCTCCTCCTCCTCCTCCCTCCTCCTCCTCCTCCTCCTCCACCTCCACCTCCACCTCCTCCTCCTCCTCCTCCTCCTCCTCCTCCTCCCCCTCCTCCGCCCCTCGCCCGGGACTTCTGGGGACCTCGTCGCCGTGGCCCTCGTCGGCGTGGCCCTCGGCGTCGTGGCCCTCCCCGCCGTGGCCCTCGGCGGCGTGGGCTGCCGCCCCGGCGGCGACCGCCGCCTCGGCGCCGTGGCCCTCCTGTGGGGCGGCGGAAGCTGGGCGCAGCCGCCGCTCCAGGGCCGGGGCCTGGCCAGAGCCCAGGCAGCGGCGCCTGGGCCGCGCCCTCCCCGCACTTCCCGGGAGGGCAGTGGGCACAGCTCCCGGGAGGGGCCTGGCCAGGGGGGCGGCGGAGGTGCCAGACGTGGAGATGGGCGCCGTCGCCCGATCCTGTCGGGGAGAGAGGAGCACGGGAGCGACGAAGACACAGGGGTCCCGACCGAACGAACGCCTGTAGCGCGTGCTCGCTCCAGGAACACGTGTCCCCACGTCGGGCCATCGGCAAAGCACGGGGTCCGCAGACCCTTCCCTTCCTCGGTAGAGAAAGGGTGCGGAGCGTCTTGTGCAGCATCCTCGTGAGGGACGCGTTTCAGGTTGCGAGGAATGAATGAGAGTATGTAAGCATTGATCTTGCGTGTGCTCTCTCGATGATGATGCGCCCCGCGCTCATAATCCTTTGCAAACAAACGGGGCACGGAGGCCCCATGAGGCCCTTGGAGCGCGGACGCAGGGTAAGTGACTCGTGATCGTGACCCTGGGAGCGGGGACGCAAGGCAATACATGTACATTTACATGTGTAATATATGGGATCCTGGCCCTTGGAGCGCGGACGCAACGTCATGCACTGAGAAACTTGGCCCTGGGAGCCCAGGCGCAACGTAATTTATGAGGGATCGTTGCCCTTTGAGCGCGAACGCAGCGTAACTTACTAGGGATAGTGGCCCTGGAAGCGCGGACGCAGCGGACGCATTATGAGTTGCGAGGGGTCCTGGCGTTGGAAGCGCGGACGCAGCATAGTTTGCCTTTGGTTGCGGGGCTGGGAGCGCGGATCCAGCATAACTTAAAAGTGGTCGTGGCGCTGAGAGTTCGAATCCGGGGTAATTCACTAAGGATCATGGCTCTTGGCGCGCGGACCCACCGAAATGTACGAGGGAGCGTGGCCCTGGGAGCGCGGATCCAGCGGAGAAGCCTTCCAGGGCAAGACGGCTCGTCCTCAAGTGCGCTCTGTGGCACGCCCCTTGGCGTTTCCTTGCGGACGTCCCTTGGCCTGCGTGACCCCTAGCATGTCTGCGGCTCGTCCCCTGGCACAATCCGTGACGCATCCACTGGGATCGTGGCCCTGGGAGCACGGATCAATCGGAGAAGCCTTACAGAGCAAAGTGGCTCGTCTCCTGGTGCGTTCCGTGGCAGGTCCCCTGACACGTCTGCGGCTCGTAGGGACGTTCGCTGGTGTCCCCTGGTGCTGCCCTTGGAAAGCCCCCTGTCGCGTCCACTGCCATGTCCCCCCGCGCGTGCACTGGCGCGTCCCGTGGCACGTTCCCTGGCGCGTCCTCTGACGCGCTCTGGCTCGTCCTCTAGCGGTTCCTCTGCCCGATCCGTGGCGTACCCCGTCACGTTCCTTGCCGCGTCCCCTTGCGCGTCCATTGGCGCGCCCTCTGGCCTGACGTCCCCAAATACGCCCACGTGCTTTGTAGAAAAGACGCCGGCCCTGAGATCGCGGGAACTACGTGATTTACGAAGGGAATTGGCAGTGGGAGCGCGGACTCAGCGTACAGTCAATCCGCTGCCAGAGGGAACGCCAAACAAGAAGCTAACACAAGAAGCGGCCGAGCTCCTTTCTGGAGTCGTTCTCTCGTCGTGGCCTCTCGTTTTGACAATGACCCCTGCCTCTGCCGAAGCCCAAGTGGCCCAACGGGGGCCCGCAGCTCGAAAACGACAAGAGGAGGCGCCACTGGCGGACACCGCGCAGGGAGCGGCAGGGGCCGAAAAGAGCGCGGGACGCACGGAGGGCGAGAGCCCCGACGGCCCCCTGGCCACCACCGAAACTGCATCGATCGCAAGGAACCGATGGGGCTAGCGCGAGACATTGGGTCTTCTCGTAACTACTTGTGTGTATATATATATATGTATTTGTGAATACTGCGACGTGGACGTAGAAGCGCGCCGCGCAGGGAACCGAAAGGCCTGTGCGGGGATCTGGGCCGTATCGCGACCACGCTTTTACTTGCTCGGTTCTGCACGTGGGTCTCCGAGCGCGCGCCAGAGGGAACTGCCCGAGAAGGACCCGCGGCACATGATCTTCGCGGCGTCGCAAAAAACCTGGCCACTGTTCGGGGCTCCGCTCCTCAGATCCTCCGCCCCGTCCAGGGAACCCGCGCCACGTTATCTTCGCGTCGCAAGGAGACCGGCCACTGTTCGGGGCCCCGCTCCTCAGATCATCCTCCCCGTCCGGCGAGCAGACGCTGAGCGAGCCATGGCCCAAGGAACGCCAATAGGGGGCTCCGCGGCAGAGCAAGGAGGGAACGCAAGCAGACCCGGGGAGCCATCCAGCCCCACTCCGAACCCGACCTGGAACATATCAGGTCAGCGAATTGCCTGCAATGTGCACAGGGACGTGGTCTCGTGAGCGCGGGCGCAACGGTAATGTACGGGGGATCGTTACCCTTTGAGCGCAGACGCAACATAAACTACTGGGGATCGTGGTCCTGGGAGCACAGACGTAACGTAACTTATGGGCGACCATGGCCTTGGGAGCGCGGACGCACCGTTTACGTGCTATCATTGTGTGTGGCACCATCAACCTGCACTCCCCGTGCCTCTTGTTTGTTATGTGCACCCATCTGCCATGTACCGTTCACGTGCAACCTTGTATACCGTCTACGAGCAGCCTGCTAAATAGGAGCGCGAACCCATTGAACAATATGAAGGATCGTAGCCCTGGGAGCGCGGATCCAGGCGAGAAGACTTGCAAAGCAAGGTGGGCCGTCCCATGGCTCGTCCCCTGAACGTTCCGTGGCACGTCCCTGGCGCGTCCCATGGGTCCCCTGGCTTGTTTTTCCCATGTCACGTCGAGCACAACACAATTCAACACAATATGAAACAACACAGTTCACGGCATATCGTGGCACATCGCAACAAGGCCCAGCCTTCGGCACAGCATCGTCACCAAAGACACCTCAACACTGCCACAATGCATTGCCCAATTCAAGGCAATTCTGTATCCTCTTCCGGGTTCGTGGGTTGATCATGCCTTCTGGAAGGTTAGGGGTTGGAGAAACTTTCGGAGGCCTGGGCCAGAAACCGCGCCGATCAAATACATGGGGCACTGGAGAATTCCGGGATAACTCGGGTCCAGGGCAACTCCAACTTGGGCCTCTGGTGCACGAACCAAGGATTACCCCTCACCACCTCCAACCCAAATGACTCAGTAGTGGTAGGACGCCCGAATGATCCGGGATAACTCCGATCCTGTTTGGGCCCGCGGGGCACGAATCAGGAGCTACCCCTGACCACCGTCAGCCCTGATGATGCGTGGCTCTGAAAAAGTCCGCGCGGACCTCCTAAAATTAGGTCGGGCCTGTCCCCCTACAGGGGGATTTTGGACGAACAATAAAAAATACAAGAAAAATGATCCAACATGCTCAACACTTGTCAAAAATGGTCACAACATCGTCCCCAGACTATTGTTTTACTATTTTTGAATTTTCCTCCTGTATCGGGGCAAGCCCAACGTAATGCTACACCTGACCACCGGCAGCCCTGATGATTCAGGGCTCTGCAAAAGTCCGCGCGGACCTCCTAAAATGTCTGCTCAAGCCGCCTCTTGTGCTTCGATCCTCCGCGTCGTGCGCCGCCTCGGCAGTGTCGCCGTGCGCCTGGCGAGGGGCTCGTCGTCGCTGCCGCCACCGTCGCGGCAGAGGTCGTCGCCGTCGTCGTCGTCGTCGTCGTCGTCGTCGCCGTCGCCGTCGCCGTCGCCGTCGCCGTCGCCGTCACCATCGCCGTCGTCGCTGTCAACGTCGCCGCTGGCGACGCGGGCCGATTCCCTAGGGATTCCGAAGGATTCTCCAAGGATTCCTGAGGGAATCTTAAGGATTCCCATGCGATTCCTGGGGGAATCCTAAGGATGCCCTAAGGGTTCCTTAGGGAGACCGAAGGATTTCCGAAATATTCCCCTGAGGACCGAGGAGGGCAGCGTGCAGTGGGACCAGCCGCCGCGGCGGAGGAGATGGTGGCGCTGGGAGGGCGGAAAGGGCAGAATCTGTTGTTCCTTGGTCGCCGAGTGATGGGGGAGCGATGAATGGGGCCCCGGAAACGGCGGGGCCGTTTTTCACCGCTTCCGAAAAAGAGCCCCTTGAAAATGGAAACGGCAAAGAAACGGCGACAGGAGACGGCAACAAAAAGCGGCTCCAAGATGGGAACCGGAGCGGGAACACGTAAAAGAACGGCGACGGAACGGGTAAAACACGGCGTCGGAACCGGCAAAAAGACGGCAAAACGGAACCGGTAAAACAACGGCCCTGTCGTTTCCAGGGCCCAACAAGCTCAGGACCAGCTCTGGGGTCCTACGGGGCTACTTGAAAGGTCCTGAAAGGCTCCATTTCTGAGGCCCTCGCTGCCCCCGCATTTATCGTCAGCTCGGTACGCGACGCCCAAGTTCCCCAGGCAAGCAGCTGTGGTCACCAAGGGCCCGTGGGGGTGGTAAGAAACGGCTCTGGCCGAGGGCCCCCATCACAGGAGCAGTGTCAGCACCCAGAAGCGGTCAGGCCCGCTCCCGAGCTGGCCAGGCTTGGGGTGGCCTGGCTAGTTCCTGTCGAGACATCTTCGCCGAGGCTTCGCCGTCGCTCGGACGTCCACTCCCCGTGCATTCTCGTCGGCGTCGTGCGCGCATATCCTCTCGCACAAGGTGGCCCCAAAAAGGCTGCTCGGTGGTCCTCGCAGAGAAGAAGTGCACACGCCGAGCGATGCCAAAAGGACAAGGGCTTCCGCATAAAGGGGGTATAACGTCAGAGCGCCCACTCGGGCGATCTACGCGCTATTGCCAAAATCCCCTGCGATTTGTTGTGCTACGCCCTGCCTTCTCACAAGGGCCGGCAGGGGTTATACCCCGTAGCTCAATGACCGAGCCCCGAGGTAACGATGCCAAAAGGGGGAGGGAGGAGGCGCAGAAACTCTCCGATCGAGCCACGCAAGTCATGGTAATGATAGGATCAGGGATTCAGAGGATCAACCCCGGATTTAGAACATCCGTTTTTGAGCGACGCAATTTCAAACATCCGTTTCGCTTTGGCCAATTATCGCTGTTCAAGCAGAGGCACGCGTGCCAAATATCATACAATCACGGAAACAGGACAATGGGAGATGGAGATGGCGCCAACCTGCTGTTACAGTTTCGGGGAAGCGCGCGAATGCTGCGACACGATGGCGAGAAATCATGACAGGGGAGCGGCGAATAGCAGCATGGCTGTGGACGCAGCGCCACGTTCGATCCGAAGGCGGTTTTAATATGACGGGAGAGGTTTGCGAGGCTTCAACGGCGCGTTTTATAATGCAGGCCACCTGTATGGAGCGAAACGCTTGGACCCAAGGGGGGGGAGCGCGGGGGCATGCGTAGCCAAAATCCGCCACTGTGTCTTCAGCGCGCTGTTGAGTGATATGCAGCCCTGAGAGGCAATTTTGGGGGTCCCGAAACGGTGCGGTGACGGACCGTGCGGTGACCTCGAAATCCCCCAAGACCTCACCGCACGGTCCGTCACCGCACGGTTTTGGGACCTCGGAGGCCCCTGTCGCCCGAGACGTCCTCGGAGGACGACCCGAGTCCCAAAACCGTGCGGTGACCCGGAATCCCCGCCGACTCACCGCACGGTGTGGTCACCACACCGTTTGGGGGGCCCCGAGGGTTGTCAGGTTCAAGAGGGCCCGGGCCCTTGATTTCCCAGGCACTCTTGCGCGCTCCTGCGCGGGCCCAGGGTGTGTCGCGTGGGCTTTTGGGCGCCACGAAGGCCCGAAGACGGGCCAAGAGGGCCCCCAGAGACTCCCAAGACGGTGGAAAAGGGCACCGAATCGTCGAACGATCGGTCCAAGACGCCCAAGATGGCCTCCAGACGGCCCAAGATGCCCCAAAGACGCCCCAAGAGGCCCTCAAGAAACCTTTTCGAGAGGGCCCCAAGATACAACAACACACACATATATATATATATATATATATACATATATATATATATATATGTATACATAGTGTTGACAAATGTTTGAGAGATTGCTCGCTCTCGGGAGCCCTGGTGTGAAGAATCTGTTACGTCACTGTGAGCTCGTCGGAACCATACTGCAATTCGGCGCCACGGTCCGTCGGCAGGAGTAAGCAGAGGACGGGGGGGGGGTCCACGCGGGGAACGAGGGGGGGGCAGCGGGGGGGCACGGTCGGGCCCGGTCGGGCACGGTCGGTCGGTCGGGACGAGCAGGCCGGGGGGCAAGGGGGAAAGGGGGGAGCACGGGGGGCCACGGACGGGCAGGGGGGGGTTAATTACGGCCGGTCGGTCGTAAGAAGCAGAGGGGGCTGGGCACGAGGGGGGGGGGGTGCACGGGGGGCCACGGTTGAGCAGAAGGAGGGGCACGGTCGGTCGATCGGAATAAGCAAAAAGGAGGGGCACGGGGGGGGCACGGTACGGTCGGGCAGGCGGAATAAACAGACGAGGGCCACGGGGCGGAGGGGTGCGGGGGGGAGCAGGGGGGCGGGAAAGCACGGTCGGGCAAGGGGGGCGTGGCACGGTCGGTCGATCGGTCGGAATAAGCAGGCGGGGGGCCACGAGGCGGAGGGGCGCGGGGGGGCACGGTCGGTCGGTCGGAATAAGCAGACGGGGGCCACGGGGCGGAGGGGTGCGGGGGGGAGCTGCGGGAAGGCACGGTCGGGCAAGGGGGGGGCACGGTCGGCCGGTCGGTCGGAATAAGCGGACGGTGCCCACGGGGCGGAGGGGTGCGGAGGGGCAGGCAGAGCACGCGGAGGCGGCACGCATCCCAACGCACATCTTGGGCCAGAGACCCTAGACCGCAGCACACCCAGGCCACACCCCAGCACGTATCCCAGCACACGAAGGCAGCGCACATCCCAGCACGTATCACAGCACACGGAGGCACCACTCAGCCCTGCACACATCCCAGCACACGAAGGCGGCACCCGTCCCAGCACAGATCCCAGTCCGGCGCACATCCCAGGCACGGTCGGTCGGCCGGTCGTAATTGTGCAAAGCGAGATCACGCCGGTAGGTATGATAACAAAATATTTTGAGAACGCGCGTTTATTCATTACCATGACCTGTGTTAGCCGGTGGCTCTCGTTCTCCCTCCGCAGCATGCGCCAGTCGAGCCCGTGGCCGCGCGAAGGCCGACCTGCAGCGAACAAGGCGGGCCCGCCGGCGACACCCTGGCCCGTAGAGCTCCGCCGGTGAAACACGTGCTGCAGGAGGAGGACGACGACGAGAGGCAGCCGGGGGGGTCTGAGATGGATAGAATTACACCAGCGAGAACTCCCAAGCAGTGGATGATAAGAAGATCGACCGGGAACCCGGGAACCCAGAACCCAACGAAGTCGGCCCCGAACCAATAACAAAAAGCCCGGGAATCCGGAACCGGGAACCCGGGAGCCCAGCCGGCCACCAAAATCGGCGCGGGACACTTTGGCCACATCTTTCGATTTCCGCAAGGACCCCTTCGGTGCAAGCATTGATTGGGGGAGATCGGTCAAGAGGGGGGACGAGGGTAAACCAGCTCAAAATCGGTCCGCGCACCCTTTCCTGGGGTCGAAACTGACGAGCTGTTCGAGCCGCGCCCAGCCGTAACGACAAAGGGGGTCTCTTCTCTCCCCTTTTCTGCTGTGCGATAGCGTGGCTCGCTCGATGTCGGCCGAGTCCGGGCCCCTGATGGCGTTCAACCTTGAACGCCCGCCGCCGTATCAACGCAGCGCGAGCCTACTGAAAAGGGAAAACCAGAGAGAGAGAGAGAGAGAGATCGTGATCGCGAATTACTCTCTAGACCTCTCCCAAGGTGCGTTCGGGCTCGGATCCCGAAGCGGATCCAGCGCGAAGACTATGCAAGAGTAGCGATATCGGTACGTTTCCCCATCTGACAATTTACGTTGCTCCCCATATTCTCGTGCACCAGTGCAAGCGACCGCAGCATGTGCATGAAATGCGTGCCACTGGACAGGACAAACAGAGTAGTTGTGCGTATCGCACCCCCACCGCCCCGCATCCTCACTTGCATGTTTTCGCCCCCTGTCCCAAAGGAGGCGAAAGGAGGAGCAGGAGAACGACGGGGAGGAGGACGGGGAGGAGGAGGAGGAGGAGGAGGAGGAGGAGGAGGAGGCAGTTGGTGGTTGGGGCAGGGTTGGTGGGCTTCTGTCATCGACACCATCCGCCCTGAGTCACGCCCTCCTGGCCGAGGCCAGGGGGCTCTGAACACCATGCCAGGGCCCGGCATGGCCCCGGCCTGGCGCGGTGGTGGTGCACAGACGCCTTCGTCGGGCAGCCCCCCCCCCCCCGGCGCCGCCCCCGAAGGACGCGGCCGGCTCGGGTGGCCCGGCCCCTGCAGCGGGGGCAGCCGGCTGCTGCAGGGGCACGCGTGCCGAGCGGGCCCGGGGCTCTGCTCTCGAGGCGGGCTCTCTCGCGGGCCGTCTCTGCTGCCCCCGCTCTGGCTCTCGGAGTTCCAAGGGGCTCCGCCTTTCATCCAGCCTCCTCCTCCCTCCCCTCCATGCCTGCTCTTTCTCCATCCGTCGCCCCTTCCCTCCCTCCTCAGCCCTCCTCCGTCCTCCCACTGAGGCCCTCTTCCCGTCCCCCTCCATCCTCCCACTGAAGCCCTCCTCCCCGCATCCTCCGTCCTTCCCACCTCCTCTGGGACGCACAGGGACATACTAATACCATAAGTATGTCCTCCTTGGAGGCGCGCGCCCGACCCGAAAATATAGCATACCCATCTTGTAGTAGATCGTTTCCCGAGCGGTGTGGCCAGAACGCGCCCGCCACGACGCAGGTACTATAAGATTTCTCGGTGCGCGCATCGCCCCCAGGGGGGCGACGCACATATATAGTATGAGAAAGTGGGGGTGACGCCGATCCTCCCCCTGGCGGATCTGGCGGATCTGAGAAGGCCTCACGCACAAAGCACACTTGACCTTCGGACTCTGGCCAGCGGGGGGGGGGGCCCATCCCGCCCTCCCGTCCATCCCGGTCAGGCGCCCCTCTTCACAATTACACCATATGAGTACTACTCTCCTCTCTCCCCTGAGTATGTTCGGCCCCCTCCGCGTACTGTTTTTGTTACACAGGCTTGCCAGGAGTGTAGTTTTCACATGTGTTCTTGACCATCCGATTCGATTCGGTCCTTCAGAATGTTGCTCCCGCTGCAACGCTGGCCCCTTGTCTGCGCCTCTGGTCATTCCAAATCGTGCCCCCGCTGCAGCGCGGGCTGTTCCTTTCGAGTTAATCCAGAATCTACGGAATGACCCCCCCCCGGGGAAACATCGGGAGTGATTACACATCCGGTGTCGATTCGTTGATTTTTGGGGCCGCAGAAGCCTCCCCCTGTCGGTCTGAGGAAGTATCAAGCGGGAGCCCCGTTTCTGCTTCGAGAAGGCGATGCTGAAAGCAGGGGTAGCGGGTGCTCTCCATCAGCGCCGCCTCGCGGGGACCTTTCCGGGGAGCCAAGGGAGCTGAACATTGATCCGCGACTTCAGACCAGCCGAAGACCTCTCGAGGGACGATCAACTTACCCTCCAAGGAACCCGGCGCCATGCCATGACATGCAGCTCGGTGCTGTGTTCTGTGCCGCTGTGCGATGCCACCCTTTGCGTTACCATACTTTGTGATGCAATGCTTCACTACGCAATGCCACGCCATTCTACGCTCTGCAGTGCTCTTGTACGCCATGCTATGCCGTGCTCTACCATGCATCGCATACCCTCCCGGGACCATTGCCCTGCTCGAACTCCGACTGTGCGAACGGAGAGGAGATCCACGCCATGGGAAGAGATGGGATGGAGGGGTCGGACGTCAGATACGACGCTAGCGCACCTGTCTTGCCATCGGTCTGGCATGTCCTCCTACACGCGGATTGTGGACGAAATATGAAAAGTAACCAAACATGTACAAAATAAATATTCAAACATACCCATCGCATCGTCCCCGGACTACTCATTAAAAAACAATGTTGGGATCCTCCTCCTGTAGAGGGGCACGCCCGACTTAAAGCTGGCTTGCCCTCCCCCCCTCCCTCAGACCCTCCCTCCGTCAAGCAGTGGCGAAGCGTCCTGGCTCGCCTATAGCCCTACCAAACAATGTCTAGGAGCCCCTTGTGGTTTCCACGAAATGCTCCTAGAATATTTCTGGCGGAGTCTGTCTTGCTTTATCACATCGGGCTCATGCTCTGAGAACATTGCTGTTGTTCTTGGAACATTTTTGCGCTCTAAGAACATTCCGTGGTAGGACTACAGGAATGCCGGGACGGTCGGCCCCTGCTCAACTCCGAGGCCCTCCCGCCGAGGCCCTCCCGCCGAAGCCCTCCGAGAGGAGCGGCCCCGCGAGGCCTCCCGGGGGGCGGCGCCCTCCTCGCCGGCCTCCTCGCCGGCGTCCTCTCCGCCGGCGCCCTCCTCGGCGGCCTCCTCGCCGGCGCCCTCCTCGGCGGCCTCGCCCTCCTCGGCGGCCTCCTCGGAAGCCGGGCGAGGGCTGCTGATTCGGTGGCTGCTAAAATCGACCTCCGGGAAATCGTCTTCGGCCTTCCGGGAAGTGCCGCGCCTCCTTCCGGGAAGCTGCTTTTTCTCCTCCCGGGAGGGCCGTTTTAGCAGCCACGGTTCTAGCAGCCCTCGCCTGGCTTCCGAGGCTCACCCGGGTCAGCCAGAAGGGGTCTGCGCAGGATCCTGCAGGATCAAGACCCCCGTTTGCATGGACCCCCGTCTCTGGAGCCCCGATCCTCGCCGGCGCCCTCCTCGGCGGCCTCGCCCTCCTCGGCGGCGGCGGCGGCCTTCTCGGCGGCCGCGGCGGCCTCCGGGTCCTCGGGCACCCACACGAGGTCCAGCGGCGCCGCGTGGGCGCCGGGGGCGGGCGCGGGGACCTGCGTGGCGGGGGGAAGGGGGGGGCACGCGGGGGCACGGGCTTTCTTTGCAGGGGCCCAGGAGGGAAATCGGGCGTGTGCACCCCTGCAGGGGGATGTTTTGGCGAGAAGCGAAGCAATAGTGACAAACATGCCCCCAGAGATGCTCAAACATGGTCAAAACATAGTCCCCTGGCTACTTTTTAATAACAATTTTGAAGTATGCCCCCTGCAGAGGGACGGGCCCGACGAAGCCCGGGGGTTCGGGAGAGCACCCCCGAGGCAGGCACAACCCGTGTAGGTGAGGATGCGCGAGGAGGGCGCAAGGGCCCTGGACGCCCATGGCGGGGCTTCTCGAGCGGGGCGCGGCCGACGAAGGTGGCGAAGGATGGACCTCGGAGGCAAGGCTGCCAGGGTCCCCGCTGGGAAGGAGGTTGCCCGTCCTTGCCATGCGGGTGGTCTGTACACCCAGACCCCCGAGGCCGCCCGGCCCGGCGGCGGAGCGCGCCGCGTCTGTGCGGAAGTGGGGCCCGTCGCTGGTCCACGCGCCCGGATCCATCTCGGACGCCCGACGTGGATGCAGACAACAGTCAAGGGGCCCCAGGACACACACATAAATATACACACACAACACACAACACACACACACACACACACCCAAATACACACATAAAATGATTCCCCATATTTTTCTATATTTTAGTTTTTTTGTCTTCCCGCCCAATTCCCATATTTTCCCATATTTTCCTGGGAGTCGACGATGAATTGCGTCTGTGTGTGAGTGTGTGTGTGTGTGTGTTTTCCCTCCTGAAACATGGGCACAATGCCCCAAACAACAAAAATGCCGCCCAAGACTAACAGCGGCCGCTGTTGGGCAGGCGGTTTCCTGTCTTCGGTGAGCAGCGTGCGTGGCGGCGCGGACAGCGAGGCCTGTCCAGAACGAACAGGAACTGTTGTTGTGCGTCGCTCGGGGGGACGAAAGGGGGGGATAGCAAAGGGTAGGGTAGAACAGCAGCTCACGTAGCTGATTTTCCCATCGCCTCCTGGCGCCGGGAGGCGCCCGTGTATCGAGGAATGGGTCCGGCGGCGGGGCCGAAACCAGCTGCATGCAGCAGATTTCGTGACCCGCCCTTTCCCTATCCACCCCATTCGTTCGGCCCGAACATAAGACAAAGACAAGACGAGGATAACGTCGGGTGAGGGTAAATCGGGAATCTCTGGGATCCGGCGGCGCTGGCGGATGTCTCGGGCGCCGCGACCTTCTCAGAGCGATCCGGAACGCTCTGGAAAGGACTGATCCTTGTCCTAGCCCCGCCCGAAAGAAGGATGAGGCCTTTTCAGGAGGCTCGAAGTTGTCGGGACTTCTGAGAAGTTGTCTAAGTAAGCCTTCGCCGAAGACATATAACACCCTCTAGAAGAAACCCCGCCACCTTTTGGGTGGGCCTCCTCCTTCTCACTTCCGCCCATCGCTCGCTGCTGACCGTGGATCTGGCGCGTGAGCGCCAGATCCACGTCCGGAAGTGACGTGCTGAGCGGCAGCGTTTTTCGGCGAACGCCTTAATGCAACGTATCCAATGTATCCAAAAAGTCCATACTTGCAACAGATTGTATTGTGTTACATTATTATGTTTCCCCCCCCCCCTGGGAGCTGCGCCACACCGCCGGACCAAAATGACCCCCCCCCTTCAGGGGCCCTAACAACCTACAAAACCTATGACAAATCAACAAATTCGGCCTCTTGGGCCTCTTGGGCCTCCACGAGGGCCTCAAAATGGCCCTAAGACGGCCCAAGATATCCCCAACGGGGGCCCATGAGGCCCCCAAGACGGCCCCAAGAGGGCCCCAAAAACTCCAAGGACGGCCCAACAGGGCCCAAGAGCGCCCATAACTGCGCCTCCAGAGGCCGAAATCATTGATTTCCCGATGGTTCTTGCAATATTTTAGCGTTCTCGTTTTCTTCAGGTTTCAAACATCCATGACGGCCCAAGCAGCTTCCAGAGTCGCCCCAGAACAGCCCAAAAATCCCCCAAGAGGGCCCCAAGACGGCCCAACAGGGCCCCAAAACGACCCAAAGAGGCCCCCAAGACGGTCCAAGAGGCAGCGAAGACGGCCCAAGAGGACCACAAGAGGGCTCCAATGCGGCCGCGAGAGGCCCCCAAGACAGCCTCCGAGGGGGCGAAACGGCGCAAAAGCGCCCCAAGACGGCCCAAGACGCCCCCAAGAGGCCCCAAGAGGCCCCCAACAAGCCTCCAAAAAGTCCCCCAGAAGCCTCCAAAAGGCCTCCAACAAGCCCCCCAAAGGCCACACAGCGACTGGTCTGTGATGATATTTTCCCCCCTCTGGGCGAACTGCGGCGCAGCGCCAGCCAGGTGGAAGTTGGTCACTGCGGCGCCCATGATTGGAGCCGGCGATGGACGGGAAGATGGGGAGGGTGTATGAAAAGGAAGGAGGAGGGAAAGCCCCCAAAAAAGCCCCCAAAAGGCCAAAAGAAACTCCCAGGAGGCCTCCAGGAGGCCCCCAAAAGGCTCCCAAGAGGCCCCGCGACGACGTGACTGTACGTGCTCCGGACGTGCACCCCGCGAAGCGAGAGGAATCCACGGATCGGGGCTGCCGAGCCTCCCGTCCTGACCAGGGACCGACCGTTCCGGCATTCCTATAGTCCTACCACGAAGTGTTCTTAGAACCCCCAAATGTTCTAAGAACGGAAACAATGTTCTTAGAACATAAACCCGATGTGATACAACAAGACAAACTCCGCCAGAACTGTTCTAAGAACATTTCGTGGAAACCACAAAAGGTTCTTAGAACATTCTTTGGTGGGGCTATAGGCGAGCCAAGACGCTTCGCCACTGCTTGACCGTCGTGCTCTTCGCACAGTGCGACGGGTTGGCTTTCGCACCGCAGCTCGGGCCGCAGGCGGCCGTCCGGGACGACTCTCTGGCATGCCCAGCACGCCCTCGCTGCGAGGCGGGTCTTTATCCGCATCCACCGCCTGGGAAACGACGTCCTGGTGCCCCGGCGTCCTTTCCCTGTCCCCCCCCTCTGCGTTCGGCCCGGGTCGTGCCCCTTGAGCAGGGACCGACCGCCCCGGTATTCCCATAATCCTACCTATACGACCACCCTTCGGGTGATAAGGACGCTCGGGGGGGGGAGCCAACGTCTCACTCAATCGGTCTCACTATCGATCTCAGTATCGATCTCACTATCGGTCTCGCTCGATCGATCTTACTTGATCGATCTCACTCGATCTATCTCATTCGATCGATCTCACAATTGATCTCACAATCGATCTCACAATCGATCACACAATATATCTCACATTCGGTCTTAATATCGATATCACTATCGATATCACAATCGCTTTCACAATCAACGTCATCATCATCACCATCATCAACAGCATCAACATCAACACCGTCACCATCATCGTCATCATCACGAGGGCACACTCATCATCATCATCCTAAACATCATCATCAACGTCAGCACCATCATCGGGACATCATCATCATCACCATCACCATCATCATCACATCAACAACATCATCATCATCATCATCATCATCATCATCATCATCGGGTACAGTCATCGTCATCATCATCATAATCATCATCATAATCGGGACACCAGCATGATCACCATCGTTCTCATCATCAGCATTATCATCAACATCGTCATCATCCTCGGGACACCATCATCATCATGATCATCACATCATCATCAACAACATCATCATTGGGGCACCATCATCATCATGAGCAACATCATCATCAACATCGTCATTATCATTGTTATCATCATCGAGACACCATCAGCATCACCATCATCATCATCATCACCATCATCATCAGCATCGCCATCGGGACACCATTATCATCATCAACATCATCATCAACATCATTATCGCCGGAGCACCAGTTCCATCAACATCATCATCACCAACATCATCGGAATCATCATCATCATCATCATCATCATCATCATCATCATCATCATCATCATCGGGACACCATCATCGTCATCATCATCAACATAATCATCATGAGCATCATCATCCTCATCATCGGGACACTATCATCATCATCGACACCATCATCAACATCATCATCATCTTCATCGGGCATCATCATCATCATCATCATCATCATCATCATCATCATCATCATCATCATCATCATCATCATCATCATCATCATCATCATCATCCTCGCGGGACACCGCGGGACACCGGCGGGACACCGCGGGACACTGCGGGACACCGCGGGACACCGCGGGACACCGCGGGACACCGGCGGGACACCGCGGGCCACCGGCCGCCCGGAAGGGAGACATTTTGTCCGGCCGCGCCTCCCTCAGCCACACGGGACACCAGCGGGACACGGGCGGGACACCGCGGGCCACCGACCGCCCGGAAGGGAGACATTTGGTCCGGCCGCGCCTCAGCCACAGGAGACTTTCTCTCGCCCGCCCAAGCAACTTCTCCTCGCCCGCACGGCACGCACGAACACGAAACCGAAATCGATTTCCCGGTAGGGGGGCTCTCCGTTCCACTTCGATCTCACCCCCCAACCTCCGACCACGGAATGTTCGTAGAACCCCAAAATGTTCTAATAACAAAGCCAGTGTTCTTAGAACATGAGCCCGATGTGTTCAAACAAGACAGTCCCCGCCAGAAATGTTCTAAGAACATTTCGTGCAAACCACAAAAGGTTCTTAGAACATTGCTCGGTGGGGCTATAGGCGAGCCAGGACGCTTCGCCACTGCTTGAGGATCGGGGCTGCCGAGCTTCCCGTCGTGCCCTTCGCACAGCGCGACGGGTTGGCTTTCTCGGACCGTATAGCTCGGGCCGCAGGCGGCCGTCCGGGAACTCTGGCATGCCCAGTTACCGCCCTCGCTGCGAGGCGGGGATTTATATCCGCATCCACCGCCTGGGGACCGACGCCCTGGTGCCCCGGCGTCCTTTCCCTGTCCCCCCCCCTGCGTTCGTGAAGGGGCCCCAGGGCAAACAAACAAATACACACAAACAAAAATATTCCCCATACTTTCCCATATTTTCTGGGTTTCTGTCTTCCCCCCCACTTCCCATATTTTTCCATATTTTCTGAGTAATTGAGGATTCATTGTGTCTGAGTGTTTTTTCCTCTCCTGAGTTCGGCCCGACACGTGCCCCGTTCTCTCAGTGCCCGCTCCGATGCGGACCCGGCCCGTGCCCGCGGTCCTTCTGCGATAGGGGCGGCGGGGGGGGGGGAAGCGAGGGGCTGGCACGTGGCAAGTGTATAGCCCTTTTATCCCCCCCCCCGGCCAGACGGGGGAGAGAATGGGGGGGGTGGGGGGGGCGGGGGTGGAGGGGGGAGGAGGGGAAGGGAGGGGGACGGGGGGCGAGGTGAGGGGGAGGAGGGGAGGAGGGGCGGGGAGGGGGAGGAGGGGAGAGGGGGGAGCGGAGGGGGGGGGGGGGGGACTGCATGGAAGGATTGTCTGGGACGCACCTGGGCACGAAAGGAGGGGATGGGGGAGTTGGGCAGCTGAGGGAGGAGAGGGGGATGATGATGACGATGAAATGGCGACGACGATGACGATGACGATAACGATGACGATGACGATGACGATGATGATGATGATGATGATGATGATGATGATGATGACGATGACGATGACAATAATAATACTGATGATGATGACGATGATGCTGATGATGTTGATGATGATAAAGATGATGATTATGATGATGGTGATGATGCTGATGATGATGATGATGCTTTTGATTATGACGATGATGACGATGATGACGATGATGATGAGGATGATGATGCCGATGATGATGCTTGTGATGATGACGAAAATGAAGATGATGATGATGAGGATGATGATGCTGATGATTATGTCGATAATGATGATACTGATGATGATGATAATAATGATGTTGATGTTAATGTTGATGTTGATGATGTTGATGTTGATGTTGATGCTGTTGATGATGATGAGTATGATGATGATGTTGATGATGATGCTGATTATGATGATGCTGATGATGATGATGATGATGATGAAAATTAAGATGATGATGATGATGATGCTGATGATGATGATGATGATGATGATGATGATAAGGGTGGAGGCGGAGGAAGGAGGAATGAGAAAAGAGCAGGATGAGGAGGAGAAAAGAGGAGGAGAACGGATGAAAGCGGGAGAATGATGATAATGGAGGAGGGTGATGTTTAGAGGGTGATGGTTCGAGAAATGAGGAGAAGGAGAAGGATAAGGATGAGGAATCGGAGGAGGAGGAGGAGGAGGAGGAGGAGGAGGAGGATAGGACAGCGAGGGAAGAAATGGATGATGATGGAGGAGGATGGAGGACGGGTCCGGGTAAGGGAGGATGATGGATGGGGAGAGGGAGGAGGACGATGGAGGAGGGTGAGGAAGGAAGCGAAGAGAGGAGCAAGAAGCGAGCGAGGAAGCTCAAGATTAAGGAGGGGGTGAGGGAGGATGATGAGGCCCCTCCCATCGTTCATCCTCCTCATTATCCCTTCTCATCCTCAACATCTGTCCTGCTCCCTCCGCCTCCATCCAGTCTCCCTCCACCGACTCCTCCTCCTCCTCCTCCTCCTCCTCCTTCCTGTTCCCTCCTGCTCCTCCTGACTCTCCTGCTCCTCCTCCGCCTCCTCCTCCTCCACTTCACGTCCGCCTCCCCCGCAAGACAAGCCATCCGTACACATATATTCATAGACCTATATATATATATATATACACACAACTTTGTAAATCCGTACATGTGCAATGTATACTGAACTTGCACGTGTGCACACACACACACACCACCGAGCCAAGCCATGCCGACCCCGGGCGCCCGAGCGACGTGCCTCAGCTCTGGCTGCACGTGCGTGCGCCTCCCCCCGGGGACCCTTCCATTCTCCCGCTCCTCCTGCCCAGGGAGGGCCCACGCCGAGAACTTATGACTGCACCCGTCTGGGGTGCTCGACACTGATCGGGTTCCTCCTCCTCCTCCTCCTCCTCCTCCTCCTCCTCCCCTGGCCCAAGGTACCCCCCAGGATTCGCGGGGTGTCCCAGACGGCCTCCAGGCACCCCTCGCGAGGCCCAGGGGGCCCCAGGGGCCCAGAAAGGGAGCGAGAAGCTGGGGGCACCTGGGGCCAGGGGCACTTCTGGCAACACCCGAGCTGAGCCGACGTGTACGAAGGAGCCCCGGAGTGGGTGACTGTATACGGCGACGCGAAGCCCAGCAGCGTCGCATCTCGTCACCGACGCCCGCCGCAAACTTCTGCAGCACAGCAGGCATTGAGATTGGGATTGGCCCGTGATGCGCCCCTCTGGACGTATTTTGCGTTGGTCGGAGGGCCCTACCGTGAAGACGTTACAGAGCATGGCGACGATCTGCCACCGCCAAGGTCCCTTCATATCAATGCAACCACGCGCGAGCACTACAGGGCGCCCCAAGATTGCCGCCCCTAAGGACGTCGTCGTCCTCGGCGCTCCACTCCATCTGTTCAAACGCCCCATCTTCAGCATCAGGCAGAGGAGGAACGTCGCTGCCACCTGTCACTGGGTGTGCGGGGAAGAGGGATGAGACGCGAGCAGCAGGATGATGGAAGAAGCAATACAGCCGGACAGCCGGCGCGGATTAGTAGGTCGACCCTGACAAATCAAGGGTACCTTTGTGTCCTGTGTCTCGCGACCCATCCCTCCTACATTTCTGTGGCAATGTGGCCCTTGGAAGGGTCTGGTGTCCTCTCGCCTGTCCTGTCCAGTGAAGGCAAACCGACTGGAGTGCGTGAAAGAGAAACGCGGAACGGGAGAGGAAGGAGGAACAAGAGCGGGAGGGAAGAGGAAGAAGCAAAGTGCAAAGGGGGAACCGTGAGGGAGGCAGGGAAGAGGTACAATGACACCAAAGAACTCTCGAGCTGCAACTGCGCAACTCCTGTTCTCTGTTCTGTGTGTATGCGTGTCGGCCCGCGTGCTCCCGCCTGACTTGACGTGCGCCGCGCCGCTGCGCCGCCACGCTCAGAAACGTGTTTGTGATTGCGTGTGTGTTCCTGCTGTTGCTTTCGCTGTGTTGGACCAGCCGGCCGCGAAGCGGCCAGTGCGTGTGCGTGTGCGTGTGAGCATGTAAGTGTGCGGGGGAGGGGCGAGGAGGAGGAGGAGGAGGAGGAGGGAGGAGGAGGAGGATGAGAAGGAAGAGGAGGAGGAGGAGCAGGAGGAGCAGGAGGAGCAGGAAGAGGAGGAGGAGGAGGAGCAGGAGGGGAGAGGAGGAGGAGGAGGAGGAGGAGGAGGAGGAGGAGGAGGAGGAGGAGGAGGAGGCGGAGGCGGAGGCGGAGAAATGTGTGTGTGTGTGTCCACCATCTGGGGCGCAGGCCCGGGCCACTCCCTCGGGGACCAGCCGCCCTCTGGGCCGCCGCCGCTCCCGGCGCCCCGCCCTGCCCCCTTCTGGCCCTCGCGGCTCCCTCGGCCTGCGACCGCGTGCTCCGCCGCCTTCGTCGCGCTCTCCCCCGTCGCTCCCTTGACGCGCTCCCTCGTCAGTCCACGCTTGCTTTCGGGAGCGGCCAAGAGGGGGGTGTCCAAAAAGGGGGGGGTGCAAATCATGACCGGCGGCATGTGCGCGGCCCCGCGGGGGGGGGGCCGGGACCGTATTGAAATAAGAAGAGGCGCCATGAAACCTAGGGAAATATCATGTCCCCCGCCATGATATCCACCCCCCCCGAGTCATCACCCCGCTCTTTTCCGCCCCCGATGCTTACTCGCTCTCCCCGTCTTCCGGTCCCGGTTGGCCTACGTGGGTCATTCTCCACCCCCACCACAGCCACGTCTACCACCCCCACCCTCCCCCGCCATCCATGCCCGAGCGGCGGTGGCTGACGCCAGCTGCGAGGCCCTGAACGGTCTGAGTGCTTGGCCCGGCGTGGACGCGCGCGCTTCACTGCCTGCGCCCGGCTTTCCACGCTCCGTCGCGGCGACCGAGGCCGCGACGCAAAAAGCGCGTGCGTGTATGTGTATATATGCGGGTTTGTGTGTATGTGTGTGCGCGTGTTAGTGTGTGTGTGTGTGTGCGTGTGTGGTGTGGGTGTGGGTGTGTGGGTGTCTGCATGTGTGTGTGTGTGTGTGTCTGTGTGTGTGTGTGTGCGTGTTAGTGCGTGTGCGTGTTTGTGTGTGTGTGTGTGTTTGTGTGTGCGCGTGTGCGTGTTAGTGTGTGGTGTGTGTGTGTGTGTGTGTGTGCGTGTGAATGTGTGTGTGTGTGTGTGTGTACGTGTGTTGTCAGTGCGTGTGGTGTGTGCGTGTGTAGGATTCGGTCGGGCACGCCCCCCTACGGGCGTATTCTGGACGAACAATTCAAAATAGTCAAACATACCTCGCAATGGTGAAGAATAGTAAAGAAATCGCCCCAAAAAGATTTTTTATTATTTTTGAATGCCCCTCCTGTAGAAACACAGGCCCGACTGAAATGTAGGAGGCCCCAGAAACTGCCGGAAGACTTCGAATTCCGCGCCGCTCGGCGGCATCGGCGGGAACTCCCGCCGCCGAGGAGGACGGGCGGCAGCGGTGCTCCCCCTGCTGCGGCGGGGGGGGGGGCAACCCCGCGGCCGCCTCCCGCGGGGCGTGCGAGCCGGACAAGAGGGAGGAGGGAGGACGGAGGAGGGAGTAGGTGGAGGAGGAGGAGGGAGGATGATGATGAGGAGGAGGAGGAGAAGGAGGAGGAGAAGGGGGAGGTGGAGGGGGAGGAGGGAGGAGGAGGGGGAGGAGAAGGGAGGAGGATGATCAGAGGAGGAGGAGGAAGAGGAGGAGGAGGAGGAGGAGGAGGAAAAGGATTTTTTGTTAACGCTCGACCTCTGCTTGACCCCCAACGAGTGGGGACCACCTCTCCTCACAGCACAGTCCAGGGAGAGGGCAAAAACTGTACGTTCTTCTCCCTCTTGATCTGCTGCGGGTGTCGGCCTTGGATTACAAAGTTCCAGGCCGTAAGTCCTGCCCCTGTCTTCTTACAGGAACAGGGTTCACCCAGTTTCTTGACGCGGCCGCCTGTGCTGTAAGAGCCGCACCGACGGCAGATACAGAGGAAAGAGCCGCCCGTGCAGTCCAACAACGCACAAAGATGGTTGAACTGCTCAAGGAGGCTCGGGCACAGGCGGGGAGGCACAACACAGTGGCCAGGCGCTGGGCGCGCCTGACCTCGCTTGCCTCTCAGACACGTGCTGCACTGCCAAAACTCCCCAGACCAACACCACTCGTGGGGCGTCTTCGACGACTGAGCTGGTGGGGCCTGGGGCTCGATGAATTGAACGCCAGATAAGTCGAGCCGCGGCCAGCGCGGCAAAAGCTTGGTTGCCAAGAGGATGACAGCCCTCGCAATCCTGATCTCACGCTCGACGCGAGACAGAACGTCAGGGTTGGCTTGGGGATGGACACTTGCGCCCCGCTTAGCCGCGAGGTCGGCATGAAAGTTACTTGTCCTCCGCCAAGCCTCCTGAGCAGAAATCCCTGCTTCATCTACAGCTTTGTGCGCGGCGACTTTGACCGGGCCCTGGAGGAGGGGGCCAGCACCCACGAAGGCTTCCAGGACCGAGCCCGCGCAGGCCCTATGCCCCCCCAGGCGGTCCCGAGGCGCCCTGGAACACACAGAAATAACCGACGCACAATCCGAAAAAAGAGTCGCTGGCCAATCTAAATTGACACCAGCAGCAGCCAGTGCCGTGAACTCACCAGCCTGCGAGGACTGCGGCAAGTGAGAAAAGACAGGCCCTATCACTCTGGCCAAGAGATGGCTCTGATCAGACAACAGCGCAAAAGCCCAGCCAGCTCTGGACAATTCGCGAATCTTAGACTAAAAACAACTGCCGCCCAGGAACAAACTGCCTTCAAAGCGAATGTTCTCGGGCCCTTGGAACTCCAAGCCTGAACCCTGGAAACCTTCCTGGAAGAACTCCATCTTGACAGCGTCCGGGTCCTGCTGGCTGACTGGTTGCGGCGCATAGTCGCCAGGATGCGCATAGGCACCCGTCGAGAAGTTCAAAAGGTCCCCAGAGTTCTGGTCACGCGCGTCCCTGGCCCAAGAGATGACCTCCTCATCCACCAGCTCCTTCCTTTCCTCCATGCATGCTTCACACTCCCATAGTCTATGAAAGACAGAATCCACCTTAGTGTGACACAGCGGGCACAGAGGGCACACTTGGTAGCCACACCTTAGTGCACGGGAGTTGGTCCACTAGGCACTGCAGGTAAGGGCACGAACGGAGCCTTTTTCCCAGGCCGAGAGTTTTTTCGAGCGGAGACCAGCCGTGACGACATCGAAACAAAGGCGATCCGATCCTTCCAGGTCGGGGGGCTTCCGATCGGGGGCCAACTCCACGGCAGCAGGCTGATCTAGGCCTTGGGCAGGCTCTGGCGGAGGAGCTCCACCGCCACAAAAGAGATCGCCGCCCACCAGCTTGCCGTAGGCCGCTCTCTCGAGCTGGCGCAGCGCAGCCTGGCGCAGCAGAACCTTGAAAAACGCTGGCGAGAGCTGCGAACAGGAGAGCTCTCGACCCATATCATCAGTGAAAACTACCATGTTCTCCATATCCCATCCAATCCCCCTGAGACTCATGAACATGGCACTCATCGGTCCCGAGACGCTCCTCCAAGTGACAGATTGCTGACGACTGCGGAAAACGCTTTCCCAGGAAGCCCGAATGGTAGCCCAGTCCAAGGTACCTGGAAAAGCACTGGTCCTGAGAAGCCAGACCTCTTTGATGTAGCGCAGCACGGGCGCAACCGAGCCGTGCCAAACAGGGCCCCCTTCAATGAGCGACAGCACCGTCAGCGATCTGCGGGCGGCATCTGGCTTGATGGAGCTGGCCGCCACACGCCGAAGACTGTGCACCTCTCCGTCCGTGGGGCCTTGAACTTCGCATCCATAAATAAATCCAGGCAACGGGCCAGCAGAGAACACCTTGATAGCTTGCCTCCCAAAGTGAGAACGGAACCGCTTCAAACGAGTAGCCTTGCGCTGCATCTTGATCTTCCACTCCTGACGCTTCCTCATCCTCCCCTTGCCCGCCCTGAAACACTTCCCAGCCGCGTCGTCGCAGCCGAGGTTGATGGCGGAGGTGCCCAGTGCGCCGAAGGGGCCAAGATCAGCCTCCAGCAGCTGGCCCAGGGCACCACAGGAGCACACTAGGGCAACCTTGTCGAGAGCGACACGGCCGCCTAACATCTGCCTGATACCCGCCATCAGCAGGGGTGCCATGTTCAGGATGGTAGCTCCAACGAAGGACCTGGAACCGGTTGCCGAGATGCCGGCGTCATCGACGTAGGCGTCGAAAGAGGAAAACTCCGAGGACTCCCGATCGATGCGGTGCAGGCTGAGCGAACGAGGAACGGTGTCGAAGGCATCGAGGGCGTAGACGCGGATGAGAGATGTGGCCATGCTGCAGCCCGCGATAATGCCGTGAGTGGCCCTCAGAGGGCCAGAGGTGATGCCAGAGATGCAGATGCATCGTGCCGACTGACATGCCGCCAGACACATATGCAGGACTCCCAGAGGAAACTGATGCCTGCGACCTCTAAGTTCCAAGGCCCCGAGGTCAATCAGCTCATAGTACTTATGCATGTCCAACAGAACGGTGGCTGAGCAGGCACCTCGTCTGACACCAGCTTGCGACCTAAAGGCTTGGCGCCACGCACAATCCATAGCCCCTCTGTGCCGTCTAGCGACCCAATAGTCTCTGGAACAACGCGTTCCCCAGGCCTCAGCCAGGGGCCTGCGGGCCCGCCCTCAGAGGCGGCACGCCGATGGGAAAATGCCGATCGGCCGAAGCCCCCCTTCTCCTTGGCCAACAAAGCCACCAGCACTGTCGAGAGCTGGGTCGGAAGAATGCCCGAGCGCTCAGCGAGCGGGAGGATCAACCTAAGCACCTCCGGGCTGTCATCACTGAGGTGCTGCAAATGCCTCAAGTGAAAGCCGTCGTAGGACACAGCACTCCTCTTAGGATACTTCCTGCTCAGCTTCCGAAGGGACTCCACATCCAGGGGGGGAGGGGCTCAGAATTTCTGCACCTGAGCTTCGGGGGCGAAACGCGGACCTGCCAGAGGCCCGAGTACGTTTTGACCTCAGCGTCAAGCAACTGTTGGGGATCAGACACGACTTGACCCTCCGACGAGAGGGTAGCAGTGGGCTTCCAGCACAGGGGGTCTTTAATCGCACAATGGGCATTGCGGGCTCCCTGGCTAAGTTTATCCGTCAACCAAGCGTGCCAGTCCTGACCAGCCGTACGCTGGTAGTGCTTCGTGCAAGCAGCGAGAACCTCCTTCTGGCGAGCGAGACGGGCCTCCAGCCTAGCGGGCCTCTCAGCCAGCTGGTCAGAAGGCCTCTCCGCTTCGCTCAGAGAAGGGCCCCTGACAACATGCGAGGGGCCACCCCCGCCCTCGCCCTCGCAAGGGGCGGGGGAGGCGCGTCCTGAGACCAAGTTTTTCAAAAAAAAGCATCCAGCTCAACGCGGGGAGGAGGGCTCATACAATCCCAGTCATTGAGCGAGTCCCTGATGTCCTGCAACAGAGAAATGTTGTCCTGGTGGGTCAGCTGACCAGGGGCCCACTCGGACTGGAGCACGCCCGTCAGCAGCTCGCCAACGGTGCGCCTGGTGCAGGTCGAGGCTTGACCAGCCCAGACTGCAGGTAAAAGCTGGGCAGCAGCGCGGAACCTAGAACAACACCACCTCATGGCTCGAAGCTCTGGGTACCGCCTAGCTTTGACATCTTTCTGAAGGATCGGCTTCCAACAACCCTGGGGGCCCTTGCCCCTCGAACCGCGGCAGGGGAGCTCCTCCTCCAGCCTCTGACAAAGCTCCCCCTCAGACTCATTGGCCCAGATCTGATAGATCTTGCTCAGAAGGCGCTGGACCTCGCTGGCATCCTGGGACCTCGAGGCTTTCTCTCCCCACTCGAGGAACCTGCGGGCCCTTCCGAATCACATTGGGGGGAAGGGGGGGGAGGGGGAGGGGGGAACGGGGGGGGGGCCAGGGGCAACACCCGCAGGGGCAGGTCCAACGGGGGAATGGGGGACGGGGGGGGGGGGGGGGGGGGGGGGGTGGGGGGGTGGGGGGGGGGGGGGGGGCTTGCGGAAACCCAGGGCCTGCAGGCGGCAGAGGGCAGGGTAGAACTCCAGCTCCCCCACGAAGTGCGGCGAAAACTCACTATCTCCGCGTCGCTGCACTTGCTTCACACCTCTGGCCAGGCCTCCAGAAACGGGGAAGTAATCGTAGTCCGACTGACGAGCGCCGAAACATGCGGGCGCTCCAGTCGAGATAAGTTCGCACCTAGCCAGCCCCAGGAAACCCGTATCTCGGAGCTCGGGGGGCTCGAGGTTGAAGTCGCCCCCAACGACGTACGAGAGGCCTTCAAGAACCACATGGGAGCCTATAGCCTTATAGAGCTCCAACTGCCTGGCCGTGAGGCCCCCCGTGTCGAGACCGTAGACAGAGACGAGCCCAAACTGAACA
>CAUYUJ010010485.1:15000-28194 GCA_963575745.1 Prorocentrum cordatum | reverse complement strand
CTCGCGTGGGGACCCATCGCGCTCTGATGTGCGAGGCCACCCAACCACCGAGCGGTGAAAACTGGCACAACTTCGTGAAAGGGGAGGCCCACGGAGCGCGCCTCATCTACCCTCGGGTCCTGGGCCTCCTCATCCGCATGGACTGGTGTGCCCCCACGGAAGCTGCCTCCAGGTGCCGTGCCCTACCACAAGCCTAGGGCATGGGCGACTGTGCGCACGCCCTCCACATCGCTGGCTACGATCATCCAGATCTCCGTGAGGCGGCTGAAGCCCAAGACCAGGAAGCTAGCACTCGGCGCAGGCTGGACATCGCGGCAGCGTGGCCACCGCCGCAGGCACTATACTCGCCAGAGGCAGCGCGAGCATGGGCTAAACAGCACTACGACACCGAATCCGCCACCAGGGCCGACCCCAACCAGCCCCGTCCACGCGTCTCGCTTCGCAAGCTCCAGCTGGACCCGCAGCCACTGATCGACCTGGTGTACACTGGCGTGCAAGCCGTCCCCGTGCGGGGGCAGTCCGACGCACGAGAGCCGCGCCCCAGCGGCTCCAGCCCTGGGGCCGCGTCTGGCCCACCGCGCACCTACCAGTCTCGTGCCGCCCTGGGACACAGTCCAGACCGCTCATCGACGACATCGGGAGCCGACGACCGCCGTACGCCGTCCCTCATCAGCGCGGCCGCCGCCCTCGCCCGAGGCCATGCTCGCCCACGGCGATCTGCCTCGCGTTCGTCACGGCAGAGCGGCGGAAACTCCACCTCGGACAACAGCGACATCGAGACGTGGGAGCACATCGAGACGGAAGAGGAGCCGACCGCCTACCACGTCCTCGCCTTCCACGTCCGCGATGTGCGGGCCCGTGTCAACGCCCCTGGCATCGAGGTCTGGCTTGGCCCGGGCGAGCACCACGACGGCGCCTACTTACCGTGGGGGACGACCGTCGTGGGCCACCGCGTTATCGACCCAGCGGTTGCGGGTCGCGACGGCTGGGTCATCCTCCACCACGACCATGGCGATACCACTACCAGGCTCTGGGCACCGACCCAAGTCCACGTCAAGGCGGACGACACTTGGCGCACGGTCATGATCCCAGCGGACCTAGGGCCCCAGTGGATCGAGCGCCATGCTGACGACGCTCGCCTCCCCGCCGAGGTGGTCCGCACTACAGGCCAGTCCTGGTTCGCCGACGTCTGGCCCTTGTGGGATCGACCCCGACCCCACCCAGACGACCCAGGCACAAACGAGCAAGCGCTCCCGCCCCTACCAGGACGCTGGTCATGCCTACAGAGCCGATTCCAATGCTGTCAGTACTGTGCGGCCCGCCGCAACACGCAGCTCGGCACCTCGGGCCAACCAACGTGCCCAGACTGCTCCCTCAGCGGACTACGTGCACTTATGGACTGGTCCACGGACTACTCATGCAACAGCTGGACGTGTGCGTACAGCACCGACAACAGGGACTCCGACACAAGCTGCCTCTCCAGCAGGTGCCCCCATCCGCCTAGTCCGCACAGCCTGTTCGACGTCCGTGCCACAGGGATGCCTCCGCACATCCTTGCCCGCCAATACGGCAACGCGCCAGCCCAGCACGACCTCAAGGAACCCCCCCGAGCGCCTTCAGGCCCCGGGGGGGGGGCCTCCACAACCAGGCCAAGCAGGATACCAGGGTCAATGGTATCTTCCACCGAGGCCGCGCCGCGTCCTCAAGCAGGGATTGCCCGACGGCACGAGGCGGCCACCTGGGTTCACAGGAACGGGGATGCCTGAAGATCCGTCCCCCGACCAACCACTGTGGAGGGAAGGCTACGTGCTCTTCGGCCCCCACCAGGCCCTCAAGGAGGACTTCATCTTCAACAAAACGGTCCGCCGACCTTACTCCCTAGCCATCACCAACATGCATAGGGATCGTGTCACAGTCAGGACCGTCTGCGAGTCTATCGCCGAGCGCATCCACACTACCCGCACCCGCTGGCGAGATGTGGTACTGTACTGGGATGCCGAGGGCGGCCCTGGGCCTCAAGCTCTCGACTACGACATGCGCCTCTGCGACGCCATGGTGAGCCGTGCCACGACCGAAGCCGAGCTGAACCACGACCGCAGCAACCGTGGTAGTGTCTGTCTCTATGGACCAGCGCACCAGCGAGCCGTGAACATCACGGTGCTCCCCGAGCCGCAGAACATTGACTACGTGGAGCATGTGCGGCGATACTCACCCGTCGGGGAGACCTACCCAGACCACGCCTTCGAGCACGTCTATCAGGGCTGGCGGCGGCCCGACGTGCCCACCATCCTCCCCGACACCCGCCCGCTCTCGAGAGCCGACCAGCAGCGCTACCAGCAGCGCCAGCAGCGCACCCAGCAGCGCGACCAACGCGACGCAGGTCAGCCGAGCACGCCACGCAACCGCTCCCCCGCGCGCGTCCCGACAGGCGACAGCACGGTGTACGGCGGGGGCGCCGCCTATCACCGTGGCCCCATTGGCGCCAGGCCCGCGGCGGCAGGAGCAGCCGCCTCCAGCTATGGCCACGCCCCCCACGCCAGGGTGCACCCAGCGGTCATCGGCTACCCGCGTGCACTCGTGCAGGCCCCCCCACGGGCCACCTCGCCCGTGCCAGGGTCCACGCGTGCCTGGGGTCACTACCCAGGCCGCCACGACAGCACCGCCAGCAACCAGCCCGCAGTGGTACCCCCTGCGGCTTCAGCCCAGGGGGCTGCACCAAGCCGTGGCAGGACAGGGCGCCCTGAAGGATGGCGCGAGGCGAACGTGCGTGCCTGGCAACCGCGCCAACACACGCCTCCGCCAAACGTGGCCGCAGCGCTGCGCCCTGCCCAGGCAAAACCTGCCCCCCCTGAGCGCGAGCGGCAGCCGCTCGCCCCGCTCGTCCTCACGTACACCCAGGCGCACCACAGCGCCTCCCCGCGGCACAGCGAGGGTAGTGCCCATCACGTCAGCCCCCGCCCTGACGCCGTCGACCCTGACCAGGCTGCAGCCTCGGCGGCGGGCGGCACAGGCGGCTCCCGCCAGCCCAGCCCAACACCCTGCGCAGCGCCGATCCGCTCCCCGAGCAGGGCGGACTCTGCGCGCGCTAACGCCCAGTCGACCTCGCCACGCGACCGCCACACGGGCGGGCGCGTCCCGCGCAGCCGGTCCTGCAGCCGCCACAGCTCGCGCAAGGCCCCTGGGAGCTCCACGAGCTCGCCGCCCCGCGAGACTCAGGCTGATGGCCAAGCCCCCGAGGTGGTGCCACGCTTCGGTGCCAGCGCCATCGAACCTGGCCAGGTCGACCTCGAGCCGACGCCGTCCACGGACCAGGAGTTGCCACCGCCCACCCGCGTTGTCGTCCCAATCGACGAGGCGCCGACCTTCGACCCCTTCAAGAACAAGTACCGCGTCAAGGACCTCGCGGCGGGCTTCGGCGGCGGCTCACCGCTTTCTCCTCAGAGCCATGGCGGCGCCCCCGCCACCTCAGCCGCTGCCGCGGCAGCGGCGGCCCCGCGTGGAGTCAGCCCTGTCCGCAACGTGTGCCTCACGGCAGCGGGCATGGACGAGGCTCAGCGCCAGGCCACCGACCGCGCTGCTCGAGCTGTTCCACCCGATGCTGCTCATCACGGTACTGACGGGGCGGGCGCGCCGCCGCAGGACGGACCAGCGGTGTCGCGTGCGCAGTATATGCGCGCGCGTTGCGCCGCTGCCGCGCCGAGCTGCCGCCGCTGGTTTGCTTTTGCTTCTTGTGTTCGGCAGGACGGATCGAGGAGTCGCCTCCCTCTCCCTCTGCTGCCGTCTCACCTCTCCTCCCCCCGTCCCCCACGGTACAGGAGTGAGGAGGATTTTTCGAGGCAGTTTTGCCGATGTTTATGACCCCCCCCTGGCGCAGTGTCGACCATGCCTTGCCTATACTTCTGGCCTGACGGCGGCTTCAGCCCCGTCCAAGCCAATCTGCCGGGACGCCATGAGCTCCTACTGTGGCCAAGCCTTCTACCTGGGTGAGGGCCAGGCTGCCCTCCACCGCGCGGGGCGTGCCAACCCCAGCTCCACCGACGGAGACGGGCCAGGTCGCTCCATCCACCTCGTCAGCCTCAACATCACGAGTCTCCCAGCGAACTGGCCAACCATCACCGCTCTAGGTGTCGACCACAACGCCGCAGTCATAGCACTGCAGGAGACCCGACATGCCAAGCCTACCAGGCAAGCCATCGCTACCAACGCCGCCAATCCACACCACGGGGGATATCAGGCCAGTCTGGGACCTGACCTGGATCTGGCGCGAGCCCAGCGCAAAGCTGCTCACGGCGGCACGGACCACACGGTCGAGGGCAACACTGGCGCCTCGGGAGGGGTCGCCATCCTCTCTAAGGACGCCATCGTCGACTCCACCGTCGACGACACTGCGTCCTGTATCGCCACCCTCAAGGCCAAGAAAAGATGGCACGAGGCCTTCCTCCCGCTCTGCACCCAGCACCGCCGCAGGCGGCGACGAAACAACCACGGGCCCGCTGGGATCTACATCGCGAGCCTCTACGGGGTCGCTGGAGGAGACAGCACCGATTTGTTTCGGCTTGCTGACTGCGCCGCCGCGAGGGTCGGCTCAGCCCCGTATTTCATTTGCATGGACGCCAACACGAACATCGACGACAATCCACACCTGCTGCACATGATGCAGCATGGATGGTTTAACGTCGCTGAAGGCACACCAGACCACACCATGCACACATATGCAATATCCCTGACTGGGACCGCGTCACCAAGTGCCCCCGCACTTCGCGCATCGATTCCATCATCGCCAACCAAGCGGCGCGATCCCTTGTCACGGACTTCTGCTATCTGCGTGACTTGCCAGCGAAGTCCCATGTTGGCCTGCGACCATGCGGCCCGACGCCTTCTTGCCCCCACGCCTTACCCTCCGAACGACGGAGCTCATGAGGACCACGAACTTCAGGCATTAGGGACCCTCATCGCAGGGCGATACCATGACCGCATGGAGCAGGCTGACGCACGCGACGATGTGGAACGCATGTTCGCCCTGGCAAACGAGGCCAGCCATGAGTACCATCTCACCCGGCTGCGCGACCTGCCACCTCCACCGCCAGATCACCCAAAAAAGAAGCCCCCTACCATGCACGGGCTCACACCCACGTTCGAGGAGCGACCCGCTGTCCCCCGCGCCTTTCCCACCTACGGAGCTTCCACGATTCACATGAACCGCCTTCGCAAGCTCCATCGGCAACTTTGCGAGCTTCGCTTCATCGGACAGCACCATCATATCGACTGCCGTGCTATCCCGCCGTACCTGGCGCAGCGCATCGACTGCACGTGGACCGCGGCCCGCCTTCTCTGCCACAAGCTGCGCCCCACGGCCCTCCTGGCCTTTCCCGAGGCCTGGACCCCCGACGTGCCAGCACCACGCGGAGAGCACCTGGACCGTCTGATCCAAAACCTTGACTCAGAGCTGGCGCGACGTGCAAACCGAGCCAAAGCTGAACGCATCAAGATTTGGGCTGAGGGTGTCCGCGAGCCAAGCGGGCGAAAGGCGGCCATATACGCACGGGCTGCCGACTGCTCGCCCACGGCGTATCTCCGCACGCCTACCACTCCCGACGATGCACAGCTCCACTGCGACACCACCGCCTTCAACCCTGACCAAGCATGCACGGACGATAGTGATGCCGACACCGACGCTGGCGGCTTCAGCCCCAGCGACGGTAGTTCGCTCGACACGGACAACGACGAAGGCCACACTCGTGACCCACCACCTGCCCAGGTTCCCGACGCCCTCCCCGCCAACGCCATTGTTGCCAATACCAAAGACATGCTTAAGCTCATGGTCGACACCTGGGAGCCCATCTTGGGCAGGTACCGCGCTCGCGCAGGCCATGATGCCGAAGCTATGCCGACGTGGGCAGACTTCTACGACGAGTACCGACAAGAGCTGCCTACGCAATCACCAGCAGCCCCTTTCCACCGCACCGACGACCAACTCATCCACTTCATTCGCACCCGTTCACCGCGCCGCGCGGGGGGACTCGACGGCTGGACAACTAAGGAGGCTAAGGAGTTACCCGACGACATCCTTCGCCTCTTCGCCAGCGTCTTACGTGCTATGCAACGCACTGGCACCATCCCCGAGCCCCTCCTGCACGTGCCAAACCCGTGCCTCCGAAAAGGCCGAGGGGAACTCCCGACGGACCAACGACTTCTCTCGGTTCTTTCCGTTTGGATGTACGCGTGGGAAGCGCCAGCCTACCGTAGCCTCACGACCTGGCGGCAAGGATGGACCCATGCCACGAGCTTCGGCGCTGTCCCCAAAGCCACCATTGGGGATGTCAGCACCTCTCTCGCCCTGCGCATCGAACACGCCAGGGCTTTACTCCTCCCCTTAGCTGGAGCTGCCCTTGACCGACAGAAGTGTTTCGACTACCTCATCACGGACATCTGCCTTAACCTTGCGCTGCACGCGGGGTGCCCTCAAGACATCGTTACTGTCCGCCGAAATTTCTACAGTCACCACAAACGCTACATCCGCATGAACGGAGCGTACTCTAAGGACTTGGCCAGGACTAACGGTCACCTCCAGGGAAGCTCGTGGTCCCTGGACGACATCAAGCTGCTCATGTGCGTGTGGACAAAGAGGCAGCATCGATACGTTCCTCGATCACTCAGCACTACCTTTGTTGACGACAGCAACTCCACTACCCACACCGCGTCTGAGCTGCAGAAATCTCTTGACGAAACCGCCAAGTTTGATCGATTCTCAGGTCAACGCATTCACCCTGGTAAAGTGGCAGGGTGGGCGCTCACCGACGAGCTTCACGCCGCCGTTACCCAGCTCACACTGGCGGAGCGCCCCCTACGTGTGGTCGATTCCTTCAAGCTCGTCGGGAGTTACATCAACGCAGAGGCAGCGCCGGCTCCAGCCGCGCTTAACCTCACGGCCACCGCAGACGCCCGTGTACGGAGGGCGACTATCCGCCTGCCGCGCATTGGCAAGCTCCCATCGCCGATGCTTATCAAGGCGCGGCACGCCCGTTCCCTGGCTGCCAGCGTCTGCACCACGGGCACCGACATTCAAGCACCATCAGGCCCAGCCAAAACTGCCTACAACCACGCCCTCAAGGCGGCTATCCGCCCCAAGGGGAACAAGTGGGTCGAGTTCTGGACTCTCATGGCCGTGTGCGTCCCAGGACACGCCCTGGAGATCGACGCCATCACGCAGCGTGAAGCATTCCTGTGCCTGCGGCGACAGGTTAACCGCGACGTCACACTCTGCGGGCTCGCCAGAGACCTCCAACACCACGTCCAGACCCTGTTTGGTGGAGGACCCGTCGGACGACTCGTCCAGTCGCTCCAGCAGCTCCGATGGACCTGGCCCACATTTGGCATCATGTACGACGACTGGGGCTGCCAGATCAGCTGGCTGAACTTACCCCAAAACGCCTTCCTACACATGCTGCGGGCCTCACAACGCAGGGCTTTTCGGCGGAGGATCAAGCCACGGCGACACGACCTCGGCTACCTAGCCTCTGTCAGACAGGGCCTCGACCTCTTCGCCAGCACGTGGCTCGCCCGAACTAAAGGAGCAGCCAAATGCACTGCCTGGCAGCTGGCGCTCCTCCTGAACTACCTGTCGGGCGGGGATCACACCCAACAACGACGATCCCGATCAAACACGTCGGCAGACCCCAGCCCCATCTGCCGCTACTGCGACGAGGAAGAGGAAACTCAGGAGCACACTGTCCGCGACTGCAAGTGCTGGGCCCGAGAAAGACTCCCTCTCACCACCCTCATCAGTGACGACCAGTGGGCCCGTCTTCCGCCGCACACAAGACACTGCGGGCTCTTCGACGAAGACCCAGCCCTCCTCGACCTGCAGGCCGACCTCGCGAGGGACCCGCTGCCACAGCCCATACCGCGGCCCCCCCCTGAGGGAGATCCTGCGGCTTCAGCCCAGGACACCTACACCACCTACCTTGACCACGACACTGGTTGGACATGGGTCTACGCTGCCACGGACGGTGCATGCACCAACCAAGCCATCCCATTGCTAGCACGAGCGGGCTACGGCGTCTACTACGGCATCGACCACCGCATGAACTACAGTGCACGCGTTCACGGCCTAACGCAGAACGCCCAGGTTGCGGAGACCCTCGCCATTGTCCACCTTACGGCATGTGCCGAACGGCCCGTGCACGTTTTCGTGGACAACCAGGCGGTGGTCGATGGGTTCCAAAGCATCATCGACGGACATCCAGCGCCGCAGGGCACGCACGCGGAGCTCTGGGAAAAGATCCACCGATGTGTTATGGCCAAGCCCAACATGTTTCGCGTCGAAAAAATCGCCAGCCACCTGGGAGACCTGGGCATCGACCTTGGGCTCATCGGGCCCATTGCGGAGGAGTTCAACCGTCAGGCCGACGCCCTTGCCACAATGGCGGCACGCACTCACAACCTTCCTGACGACATTGTTGAAGCTGCCAAAACACGACATCGCCAAGCGACCGTGCTCCATGGGGTCGCTGTCGCTATCTACGAGCGCAGACACCGTACTCTGCCGCTCCCACACCGCAGGGCTGGGTTTACAGCTGCGGAACTCAGCAAAATGGAACCAAACCCCCTGCTGTCGGACCAGGCACCACCCGCGGCTGGACCATTCATCCCGCAAGACCCGGATGAGCTCTGGGCCGAGGCCCAACGGGCGATGCTCGATGAACAGGAGGACGACCCGTTCGGCTTTGGCGGGGGATTGGACTTCTTGGACGACGGCCCAGCCAGCGCCAACCCTGCCCCGTCGGGCAACCTCTCGACGCCCACCGCGACTCCGCCACCGAGAGCGACATCGCACCCACACGATGATGTCGCTCACCGTCAAGACGCCGACGATGACCTGGTTGATCCCCTCGGACTGAGTGGCAGCATAGACGACGCTCCGCCGACACCCCACGCTGCCGACGATGCCGCCCTATTGAGACGCCACCCGACTACGCGGCCGACCTCCGAGCCCTCGCACGGCATCATGATTGGTCCTACCGTGCCACCCACTCCGTCCCCCCACCAGCGCCAGCCCGCGGGGGCGGCTCCAGCCCCCCCGCAGGGCACCGAGCCAGTCAGGCCGTTCCACCCCGCCCATGCTTCTACTGTTGCTGGGCGTGAGGATGCGGCTCTTCCGACCTCACGGGGCGTGGCCCTAGCGGCTCCAGCCCTGGGGCCGCGTGTTACCCTCCAGTCGCCTCTCAAGGGTGACGGCTGTCAGCACACGGAGCGCCGTACTGCGCTAGTCAACCACCCGGCCAGGCGCACCGATGACCTCGTCCCTGCCACGAGGCCCGCGGCCGCTGGCACTGAGCAGCCGCCCCTCACCGACCGCGAAACCGAGCTGTCCCAGTCTATGGCCGCTCTTCAGCAGAGGTGTGCTGCTCTCGCCGCCGACCTTGCCGCTGCTCAAGCCCGTCAAGGCCCTCTGCTCCAGCGCCTCCACCGCGCCGGGCGTGCCTTCGCCGAGCTGCTTACGCCCTCGCCCGATGGTGCTGCGCCGCCACTCACCCTCCAAGCTATGCTGTCATCGCTCCGCGGCGCTCCGCCTGGTGCCCCGCGCTAATTCTCCTCCTTTCTGCCTGCCCGTGTGTACGCGTGGCCCCGCGTCCACGGTGTCAGGGCGTGGGGGCGGGGGGTGCCCCGTCCCTGCGCGCCGCTTTGCGGCCAAGCGCCCAACTGGCGGTCTGCCAAGCCGCCTAGCCACGTGTCAGCACGTCGCCTTCCTTGTTGGGGCCTCTTTCTTCACGCGGTCTGACACGTGAGATCTTCACCGTCTGTCCGCCGTCTGTAGCGTCTGTCGCATTGCGCCGGGGGAGGGGGTTTGTTGCCCGCCCTCGTATCTTAAGGCTGCACCGCCGCAAATAGTGTTTGGCGAGTTGTCGCACCGCAGTGCGCCTCGCGGACGGACCCTGGTCCGCCTACTTGTCCGATCTCTCTCGCTCTCCCTCGCTCTCTCCCGCTCTCTCTCTCTTTCTCTCTCTCTCTCTCTCTCTCTCTCTGCTCTCTCTCTCTCTCTCTCGTCTCTCGCTCTCTCTCTCTCTCTCCCTCTCTCTCTCTATCTCTCTCTTCTCTTCTCTTCGCTTCTCCTCTCTCTCTCTCTCTCTCTCTCTCTCTCTCTCTCTCTCCTCTCTCCCCCCCCCCCTCTCTCTCCACTTTCTCTCTCTCTCTCTCTCTCTCCTCTCTCTCTCTCTCTTCTATCTCTCTCTCTCCTCTCTCTCTCTCTCTCTTCTCTCTCTCTCTCTCTCTCTTCTCTCTTCTCTCTTTCTCTCGCCTGTCTCCTCTCTCAACTCCCCCTCTCTCTCTCTCTCCGCTCGCTCTCTCTCTCTCTCTCTCTCTCTCTCTCTCTCTCTCTCTCTCTCCTCTCCCTCTCTCTCGCTTCCTCTCTCTCGACATGCCAAGCCGACTAGGCAAGCCATCGCTACCAGCGCCGCCAATCCTCTCCACGGTGGATACCACGCCAGTCTTGGGCCTGACCTTGATCTGGCGCGAGCCCAGCGCAGAGCTGCCCACGGCGGCACTGATCACACCGTTGTGGGCAACACTGGCGCCTCGGGAGGGGTCGCCATTCTCTCTAAGGATGCCATCGTCGACTCCACTGTCGACGACAATGCGCCCTGTATCGCCGCCCTCAAGGCCAAGAAAAGATGGCATGAGGTCTTTCTCCCACTCTGCACTCAACACCGCCGTAGGCGGCGACGAAATAACCATGGGCCCGCGGGGATCTACATAGCGAGCCTTTACGGGATTGCTGGAGGAGACAGCACAGCTCTCTTTCGGCTCGCTGACTGTGCCGCCGCTAGGGTCGGCTCAGCCCCCTACTTCATCTGCATGGACGCCAACACGAACATTGACGACAATCCACACCTTCTGCACATGTTGCAGCACGGATGGTCCAACGTTGCTGAGGGCACACCAGACCACACCATGCACACCTATGGCAATATCCCTGATTGGGACCGCGTCACCAAGTGCCCCCGCACTTCGCGCATCGATTATATCATTGCCAACCAGGCGGCGCGATCCCTTGTCACCGACTTCTGCTACCTTCGCGACTTGCCTGCGAAGTCTCACGTTGGCCTGCAGGTCACGCTTGACCTCAGTCGCCTCGACCATACGGCCCGACGTCTTCTTGCCCCTACGCCCTACCCGCCCGACGATGGAGTTCATGAGGGGCACGAGCTGCAAGCACTTGGGACCCTCATCGCTGGGCGATACCAGGACCGCATGGAGCAGGCCGACGCACGAGACGACGTGGAGCGCATGTTCACCCTGGCTAACGAGGCCAGTCATGAGTACCATCTCACCCGTCTACGCGATCTGCCACCTCCACCGCCCCACCACCCAAAAAAGAAGCCCCCCACCATGCACGGGCTCACGCCTACGTTCGAGGATCGACCGGTTGTCCCCCGCGCGTTCCCCACCTACGGAGCTTCCACGATTCACATGAACCGACTGCGCAAGCTCCATCGGCAACTCTGCGAGCTCCGTTTCATCGGACAGCACCACCATCTAGATTGCCGTGCTATCCCGCCGTACCTCGCGCAGCGCATCGACTGCACGTGGGCCGCGGCCCGCCTCTTATGCCACAAGCTGCGCCCCACGGTTCTCCTGGAATTCCCCGAGGCCTGGGCCCCAGACGAGCCAGTGCCGCACGGGGAGCACCTTGACGTTTTGATCCAACATCTCGACTTAGAGCTGGCGCGACGCGCGAACCGTGCCAAGGCGGAACGCATCAGGATATGGGCCGAGGGCGTCCGTGAGCCAAGCGGGCGAAAGGCGGCCATATACGCACGAGCTGCTGATAGCTCGCCCACGGCGTATCTCCGCACGCCTACCACTCCTGACGATACGCAACTCCACTGCGACACCAACGCCTTCAAACCTGACGAAGCTTGCACGGACGACAGCGACGCTGACACCGAAGCTGGCGGCTTCAGCCCCGGCGACGGTAGTTCGCCCGACACGGACAGCGACGAAGACCACACCCGTGAACCACCACCTGCGCAAGTCCCCGACATCCTCCCTGCCAACGCCATTGTTGCTAACATCAAGGACATGCTGAAGCTCATGGTCGACACCTGGGAGCCCATCTTGGGCAGGTACCGCGCACGTGCGGGACATGATGCCGAAGCCATGCCGACGTGGGCCGACTTCTACGACGAGTACCGACAGGAGCTGCCTACGCCATCACCAGCTACCCCTTTCCACCTCACCGACGACCAACTCATCCACTTCATTCGCACCCGTTCACCGAGACGCGCGGGGGGTCTGGACGGTTGGACTACTAAGGAGGCAAAGGAGCTTCCCGACGACATTCTTCGCCTCTTCGCCAGCGTCCTACGAGCTATGCAACGCACTGGCACCATCCCAGAACCCCTCCTCCACGTCCCAAACCCGTGCCTCCGAAAAGGCCGAGGCGAACTCCCAACGGACCAACGACTTCTCTCGGTGCTTTCCGTTTGGATGTATGCGTGGGAAGCACCAGCTTACCGCAGCCTCACGGACTGGCGGAAAGGATGGACCCACGCCACGAGTTTTGGCGCTGTTCCCAAAGCTACCATTGGGGACGTCAGCACTTCTCTCGCCCTTCGCATCGAACACGCCAGAGCCCTTCTCCTTCCCTTGGCTGGAGCTGCCCTGGACCGTCAGAAGTGTTTCGACTATCTCATCACGGACATATGCCTTAACCTCGCGCTTCACGCGGGGTGTCCCCAAGACATCGTTACTGTCCGCAGAAACTTCTACAGGCGCCACAAACGTTACATCCGCATGAACGGTGCGTACTCTAAGGAACTGGCCAGGACAAACGGTCACCTCCAGGGAAGCTCTTGGTCCCTGGACGACATTAAGCTGCTCATGTGCGTCTGGACCAAGAGACAGCATCGTTACGTGCCGCGGTCACTCAGCACTACCTTTGTTGACGACAGCAACTCCACTACCCACACCGCGCCCGAGTTGCAGAAATCTCTTGATGAAACCGCCAAGTTTGATCGATTTTCTGGTCAACGCATTCATCCTGGAAAAGTGGCGGGGTGGGCGCTTACTGACGAGCTTCACACCGCCGTTACCCAGCTCACCTTGGCGGAACGGCCCTTACGCGTGGTCGACTCCTTCAAGCTCGTCGGAAGTTACATCAACGCCGAGGCAGCGCCGGTTCCAGCCGCGCTC
>CAUYUJ010010485.1:0-10000 GCA_963575745.1 Prorocentrum cordatum | reverse complement strand
TCTTATATATGATCCTACCTTGTCATATTTCTTATCTTACCTTATCATATATTGTGCTATATTATCTTATCTTGTAGTATCTTGTCTTGTCTTGTCTTATCTGGTGATTATCATTGGGAGGGGGGGGGGGGGGGGGCGCGAGCGGGGGGAAGGAGTCCGCGCGTGGGAGGCGTCCGAATAATAACAAGAACCCCAATCCTTAGGATATGGGGAATAATAGTTGTTGTTAATAGTCCCACCAGCCCTTTAAGTTAGGGCGTGGGTGGTTTAGGGTGTTTCCTCTTCCACCCGCTTCTTCCCCTTCGGGGAGGGTTTACCCCTCCCCCTGCCCCCCGCCCTGGACCTGGACGGGGCGTTCCGCGAGCGATCGAAGCGACCAAAACGGCCTCGGCGAGGAAGCCAGACTCATTGGTTTTACGAGGGTTTGGGCACCATTTTGACTTCTTGGGGAGGTAGCGCTAATTAAGGAACCTCCCTTTTTTGATCGATCTCCTCCGAGATGGCCCCACGAGCGGTCCCAGGGATCCCAAGGGTGCTCCAAGAGGGCCCCAAAGGATGGCCAGGAGGTCCCAAGAGACCCCGAAGAGGCCCCCAGGATGCCCCCAAGAGGCTCCCGAGAGACCCCCAAGAGGCCCCAAGGGCCCCCCCAGATGCACCCAAGACGCTCTGAGAGGCCTAAGCGAGAATGCCAAAATCATTGATTTCACTGATGTTTCAAACCTGTTTTTAAACATGTGTTTTACATGCTTACATACATGTTTGAAACATGGTTTAGACATCTGGAAACTATTTCGTAGCATGCCTCCTCTCCACTAATCGACTTCCACAACGAGAGGGCTCCGAGAGAGCTCCCAACGCTCCCACGAGCGCTCCAAGAGGGCCCCAAGAGGCGCCCACGGCTGCAGGGGCCCTCGTTGGGGCGGAGGGCCCAGATGAAAGTGGGCGGAGGCGCGGGGGCGCCAGTGGCCTCGAATCTCGGCCCCTAGAATTGAAAGGTTCGCTGCCCTGTGTTGTCTAGAAACCTGCTTGCTGTCTAGCACGTATCCATATTATCTTCACAACCGTCAGCATCGGCGCCCCTGCGACTGCCTGCGCATCGTGAGGTGCATCGTGAGATACCTGTCGAGACGAGGGGATGGGCGCAAGGATGTTGCGGGGGGCGATGGGGCCTGGCGCGAGGACGCCAGGGGGCATAATTCGGGGACGCCGCGCGGAGGCCACAACGCTGGCAGCGAACCCTGGCCCTAGAGCGCGCAGCCGCTGGATTCCTCAGGAGATAGCGCCGCTTCGTCGACGCCGCGGGCGACGGTGGGCCGCCGCTTCGTCGACGCCGCGGGAAGAAAACAACTCAGTTTATGGCCCCAGATTGGCCCCATGTTTGGCGCCCTCCTGAGAGCTCTGGCCCGGTGGGCCTGCCTCCTGGCTGCCTGGGGCGGCAGCCCCCCGGGTCCCCTTGCCCGCTTGCGGCCCGCCTTCCTGGTTCTGCCGGGCCCCGATGGGGGACTCCCCGAAGAAACAAGCAGCCCGCCGCCTCCCTCTGACTACCTACCAAACCACCCCAACCCAACCCGAAGACCCGAATTTCGGGTTGGGGGGGTATGGGCTCCATATGTGTTTTTTCGATGTTCCCGGACCCCCCCCCACTAGAAATCGAAGGTAAATCTGAGCCTTCGGGTTGGGTTGGGGTGGTTTGGCGGGCGGTGACCCTCGTCGCCGCGCGCCCGCGCGCGCGGAGAGAAGCTGGCCCCGAGTCCGCGACGTCTCTGGGGCCGCTCGCGAAGCAGCCCTCCCGCAGGGCAGGGGGCGAGCCGCGGCGGGGGGCGCGCGCCCGGCGGCGGGGGGCGCGCGCCTGACAGCCGGCTGGCAAGACGCCCCAATATGTCAAGGAACTCCGCGGGCAGCGCGCGGAACGCCTCAAACTCCAGGTCGCCCGCGCGGGCGGCGACGCCGGCCCCGGGAACGCCCTGAATTCCCCAAGCCGATGGGACCATGCGCGCCGTGATCTCGCGAGTGGCCCTGCTGCTGCCCGCTGCGATTCCACGCCCGCGCGTGCTCCGCGAGTTCCGCCCCATGGCCCCCGCGCGCCCGGCTGCCCGAGCAGCGCGTTTCTGCGCCTTTTCAACTCGAGAAGCATGAGGCGCAATATTGCGGGCGAAGCGGGCCCGAGACCCCACCCCGGCACCCGGCTCCAGCCCAGCATCCAACGTGACCCTGGGCGCGCGGCACAGCCGTGAAGCGCCTGTCCACATGCAACATCAAAACGGGCTTCCAAAAACGCCCGCTATCAGGCAATGCGCCACGGAATTGCACGCGCAGCCCTTTAGCAGCATCTCGAAACGAACACTGAAATCTAGCGAGTCGCGCCCTGAAGCTCCTTTCCTCAGCAGGTTCCCGACCTCCTGCGGTCTCCGCCAAGCCGAACCGATCGCCCTCGTCGCAGAACGAGGCGAACTAGATCGGGCGATGAGAAATCTGGCGAGGAGGGCTTCCTGAAAATGGCAAGGCGTTCCTCCCGCGCGTCGCGCGTCCGACGGGCCTGCCTGGGAAACCCGCGCAGCATTGGCCGCGCGCGGTGCAGATCTGAACCAGAGAGGCGCTTGAAACTCAGCGCGGCGCCCAGGAGGCACTGGGCGGGGCGGGCCAGCCTCGGCGCGAATCCACCCCCGAGGGGCCCGTTGTAATCCCCGGGGGATATTCGCTGGGGCGCGGTAGTGGGCGGGCCAGCAGGCCATCCGGCTTGACGCGCGCCCAGTTTGGAAACGTTGCACATCTGATCGCCCCCGGCGAGGCGCGCGCGGACTGGCCGGCGCCGGTGGGTTCCAGCGCCAAGATCCATTCTGCACTGCGTGACCCCATAAGTAAGAGCTCGGCCACGCATCGTCGAGCTGCCGGTCGCCCCGGGCAGAAGTGAAGGCGCCAGGTCGAACAATCTGACCTCCGGAGAGTCCAAGTTCCAGAGCTTCTTCTTGAGCGCTGGGCCCAAGATTGAAGTTCCCGCCCTCGATGGGCGGCGCCCCCGTCTCCAGGATGTGCTTCGCAAGGGCCGCGTTCAGCCGTGCGCTTTCGGGCCCCGACCCATTCCTCGACGCCTAGTGGTTCGAATGGAGACTCAGGAGCCCGTGGGCCTTGGATCTTTACTGCTCGAGGTTGCCTGGCGAGGTTTAGGGTTGGCGCGAGCGTCTCCGGCCCAGGGTTAGGGGCTTCTGTTTCTGAGCAGAGCACCGCCTCAGGACGGCAGGCCACTTGTAGCGGTGAGCTCGAAGCGCAGGTCGCTCTCACTGACAGAACCTTACAAGCGTGGCGATGCGCGGCCCCAAGTCCGTTGATAAATCCCCAAGGCCTTTGGAACATGTTTACGGTGCTGGAATGAACTCCCCGACTCCCCGACTGGCAGACTCCCCGACTCCCCAACTCTCCGACTCCCCGACTCCCCGACTGGCCGACTCCCCGACTGGCCGACTGGGCCGACTGGCCGACTCCCCGACTGGCCGATCCCCGATTGGCCGATTGGCCGATTGGCCGACTCCCCGACTGGCCGACTGGCCGAATTTCCGACTGGCCGACTGGCCGACTGGCCGACTGGCCGACTGGCCCGACTAGCCGACTGGCCGGCTGGCCGACTAGCCGACTGGCCGACTGGCCGACTGGCCGACTGGCGGACTGGCCGACTCCCCGACTGGCCGACTGACCGACTGGCCGAAACCCCGACGACTCCCAGATTGGCCGACTGGCCGACTCCCAGACTGGCCGATTCCGACTGGCCGACTGGCCGACTTCCCGATTGGCCGACTCCCCGATGGCCCAAGACGGCCCAAGAGACCTCCAAGAGGGTCTCCAGGAAGGCCAGAAAAGGCCCAAAAGAGTAATTTTCCCTTGGCTTTTGAAGGGTTTTGATATTTGCCTCGTTTCGGCCTTCCGACGGCCCGATACGGCCCAAGAGCTCCCAAAGATCGCCCACTGATCGCCTAAGAGGCCTCCAAGATGGCCCCAGAACGGCCCAAGGGGCGCCCAAGACGGCCCCAAAAGGCCTCCAAGACGGCCCAAGAGGCCTCCAAGACGCTCAAGATGGCCTCCAAGACGGCCCACGAGCCCTCCAAGACGTCCTCCAAGAAGGCCCGAAATGGTCAAAATGGCCTCCAGGCGGCCAAGATGATGCCCACGTGTTCCCCGAAGGCTTTCCAAACCGATTCGGGGAACACAACGTTCAGCCACATAGGCGCTTCCAAAAAGGCAGGGGGCGGCGGTGATTCGCCGTAGGCGTCTTCGATCCGCCGCCCCCTGTCGATTCATCGTAGGGGTGCCTGGCGTGCTAAACCCTTTCGGTTTTATTTTTTTCTTTTTCCAAAAGAACTCCCTCTGGGGCTCCGGCGCGTCCCGCCAGCCAGCCGGAAAGGAGCACAATTCCCAAATTTTTCGCTCAAGATGGCCCAAGATGGCCTCCAAGATGGCCACGTTGGCCCAAGATGGCCTCCAAGATGGTCCAAGATGGCCTCCAAGTCTGCCCAAGACGGCCTCCCAGACGGCCTCCCAGACGGCCTCCCAGACGGCCCAAGAGAGTCCAAGACAAGACGGCCCAAGAGGCCTCCAAAAGGTCCTCCAGGAGGGGGTTTACGAAGGATTTTGACATTTGCTTGTTCTCGGCTTTCCGACGACCCAGGACGGCCCAAGAGGTCCCCAAGATCGCCCCCGCAGCGCCCAAGAGGCCTCCAAGAGGCCTCAGGACTGCCCAAGAGGCCCCCAAGACGGCCCCAAGAGGGCACAAAGACGACCCAAGAGGCCTCCAGGACGCCCAAGATGGCCTCTAAGACGGCCCTGGAGCACCCCTAAGAGGGCCCCAAGTCAGCCAAGGAGCCCACCAAGGTGGCCGAAGCTGGCTCGAAGCTGGCCCAAGACGGCCCAAGAGGCCTCCAAGAGGGCCTCATGGAAGGCCAGAAAAGGCACAAAGCTCTGATTTGCCTTAGATTTTCGAAGGATTTTGACATTTGCTTCGTTTCGGCCTTCCGACGGCCCGATACGGCCCAGGAGCCCCCGAAGATCGCCCAAAGATCGCCCAAGAGGTCTCCAAGATGGTCCCAGAACGGCCCAAGAGGCCCCCAAGATGGCCCCAAGAGGCCCCCGAGACGGCCCAGGAGGCTTTTAAAACGCCCAAGATGGCCTCCAAGACGGCCCTGGAGCATTCCAAGAGGGCCCCAAATCGGCTCAGAGAGGCCCCCCACGGCTTCCGACGGCATCGGACGGGCCAGGGGCCCACCAAGACGGCCGAAGATGGCACTAAGATGGCCAAGACGGCCCAAGAGGCCTCCAAGACGGCCTCCAGGAAGGCCCGAAAAAGCTAAAATCATTGATTTCCTAGTTTGAAGGATTGTGGCATTTGCTTTTTGTTCGGCCTTCCGACGGCCCGAGACGGCCCAAGTGCCCACAAAGATCGCCCAAGAGGCCCAAGACGGCCCCAAGAGGCCTCCAAGACGCTCAAGATGGCCTCCAAGACGGCCCAAGAGCCCTCCAAGACGTCCTCCAAGAAGGCCCGAAATTGTCAAAATGGCCTCCAGGCGGCCAAGATGACCTTCAAGATGCCCACATGTTCCCCGAAGGCTTTCAAACCGACTCGTGGAACACATGGTCCGATAGCTTGGCAGGTCTGGCCTCCACGTTCGGCCACATAGGCGCTTCCAAAAAGGCAGGGGGCGGCGGTGATTCGCCGTAGGCGTCTTCGATACATTACAGCAGGGGCCCGACCACAAGAAACCTGCCACAAGAAACCCAACCCAGAGACCCCAGGGCGGCCATAGATTCTTGGATGCGGGAACGGCGCGCTGTCCATAGTACAACCATCGAAACCCAAAAGACCCAGGGCACCCTGGCGGCGAGCAGGGTGTGTCTTGGCATGGGTCTCCACTGTATGGCGGGCGGCGGGGGAAAGCACATGGGCCCAGTGCGCTTCTCGTTCTCCGGCGAAAGTCCGATTGGCGCCCCCTTGCGCCGGCGTGACCTGACGCCTCCTGCCCCTCCCCTTCGATGCTCCTCGCCCTCCTCCCCTTCCTTGTCCTCCACCTCCTCCTCCTCCTCCTCATCATCATCCTCTTCCTCCTCCTGCTCATCCTCTTCCTCCTCCTCCTCCTCCTCCTCCTCCTCCTCATCCTCTTCCTCCTCCTTCTCCTCCTCCTCCTCCTCCTCCTCTCCTTTTCCCCCCCCCATCCCTCCCAGGATTGCTATTAAATTGGGCACCGGTTGTGGCGCGTGCCGCGCCCTACGTGGGCCCCATCCGATGGCGGGCCGCGCTGGAGAGGGGGTGAGTGCGAGAGAGAACGATGACTTTCATGGACGCAACATACCGTGCGCAGAGGAGGAAAAGAGGGCCAGAGGAGGGCGAGTTGAGGAGGAGGAGGAGGAGGAGGAGGAAAAGAGGGTCAGAGGAGGGCGAGTTGAGGAGGAGGAGGAGGAGGAGGAGGAGGATGAGGAGGAGTAGAAGGAAAAGAGGGTCAGAGGAGGGCGAGTTGAGACACCAGTAGTTGGCCTACAGCGGGACCCCTCATCGCCGTGGCTGGGCTCGACGCAGCTCGGAGAAAGCTGGTGCGGCTTGATCCGAGAAGGGCTCCGGGGACCCATTCCGAGCTGCCGCTGTCTCAACTCGCCCTGCTCCGAGAGTGGGAAGATGAGAAGAAAGGAGGAGAAAGGAGGAGGAGGAGGAGGAGGAGGAGGAGGAGGAGATGGAGGAGGAGAGGACCACGACCAAATCTGAACGCGAAGAGCACCGTGTCGTTCCTGGTCACCGTCGATCGTGGTCGGCATTCAATGTGCGGATCGTCCTTGCGAATCGGCGACGGCCGACGTGGACCATGATCATGATCGGCACCGACACGATCCCGCGACATCTTGGTCATGCTCCCCGTGTCTCCTCCCTCGAGTATCAACGGGGCTTCAAAGGTGGGGTTCGGGCAGAGGTGGGGCTAGACAAAAAACAACTTTCCAAACGGCCCCTGGAAGGCAATGCGAGCACGCAGCTGGGCTCGTTCCCTCTCCCCACCTCGGAGCAACCACCCCTCCACGAGCTCCCCGAGAGGATAGACGAGCGCGATCCACGACCCGCCAAGGAGCTGCTCGCAGATGGCCGGGATCCACCGCGGATGATCTACGATCCATAACATCGAGGCAGACGCGTGCGTCTTCGGACAATTGAATCGCTCGGTGAGAGAAGACCAGGGAGAAGTCGACACGGGAGGCCTCCGGCGCTCAGTGGCGGTGGCTCTTCTTCCCGCCTCCGCCGCCGCCGGGCTCCTGCCGGGGGCTCTTGGAGGCTTGGAAATGGACACCAACACCAACACAGGGCGTTGCCTCCACCAGGGGAAGATGCTCCTAGATTTCGGTGTTGGTGATAATCTTTCGGCCGCCTAGGAAGCCAGAATCTTACCACCATCACCGAGATCGGGATCGTCTTCCCTCGGTGGATACACACCGCCGATCTTGGTGTTGGTGTCAACCTCTAGGCCTGCGAGGCTCTGGGCGGCGGCAGGGACTGCGACAGCAACTGCGACCCGCAGCCGCAATCGCCGCGGGCTGGTGCCGCCCACAAAGAAGACCACCCGTGCCGACGCGCAGAACATCTCTTCGGGATTGCCCCACGCATGCCAGGCTGCTTTTCTGCGGCGCCCGATGCGGGCACGGAGCATATGGGCACGATGCTCAACCACGAGTGTTGTCCAAAACCGACCGCAGCCGCTGTTGGGCAGGCGGCCTTCTGGCTCGAATGGACAACGTCCGCGGCGACGCCGCCAGCGCATCCTATCCATAATGGCCAGGACATGCTGTCGGTTTTCGTGTCCAATCTTTCCGTACAGTCGGACTTGATTGGACAGGACACGCGACAGGACACAAGACCCTTCCGAGGGCCACAGCGCCCTAGGAATGCAGGAGGCATGGGTCGCGAGGCACAGGACACAAGGGTCCCCTTGACTTGGCAGAGTCGACCTTACTCGCCAAGGCCGACTGTACCCATTTCGATCGTGCCGAGCTTCTGGCGGCGCCCGGGGAGCGCGAAGGTCTGGCCCTGGGCCACCGGCATCCCGGGCAGTCGTCCAGGCCGCGAGGTGCGAGGCTCGTGCCTCGGGATGGGGTCGGTAGATCTGGGGGCATAGGCTTGTGGATGCCATGACAATGGACACTCTAACAATCCGATCATTGAATTAAACATGTCTTTAGCATGTGTAAGACATGTTCTAAAGATGTTTCCAACATGTTTTTACATGTTTAAAACCTGTTTGATACATTGCTTAGACATCTGGAGATTATTTGGCAGCGCGCTTCCTCTCCATTAATCGACTTCCACAAGCATCGGCCAGGAGAGCAGCCTGGCAAGAAGCAGACCCCCAGGAAGCCCCGAGAGGCCCCCAGGAAGCCCCCAAGGGGCTCCCCAGAGGCCTCAGCTGCTCCCCAGAGGCTCGCCCTCGGCAAAGACCCCAAGAAGCATCCATTATGACTTTGACCCACAGCCCAAGTACGTCTCGAAACTCTGCTGGAGCCATCTTGGCGCCCTCTGGGGCAGTCTTTCGTCCCTCTTCGACTGGGTGCAAGCCACATCTCCAAAGATCTCATCGAAGGCCGTCCTGCCTGCCCTGCCCTTCCCCCGCGGCACGAGCACACCACCCCGCAGCCGCAGCGATGCGAAATGGGCCAGCGGAATGAGCGCAGCCATCCGATGATTTTCTCCCAACGCGAGCATGGTGACGGATGGGGTGGGGCGGGGACCTCCTCCTCCTCCTCCTCCGCCTCCGCCGCCTCCGCTGCCTCCTCCTCCTCCTCCTCCTCCTCCTCCTCCTCCTCCTCCTCCTCCTCCTCCTCCTCCTCCTCCTCCCGAGGGAGGGGGGGGGGGAAGGGGCGTGCGGGCGGCTCCTTGGGGCGGGGGAACGAGACCTGACCCTTCTCGGCCTGCTTCTGGAAGTACGCCTTCTCCTGGGCGCGGAGGCGGGGAGGAGGGCGGGGAGGAGGCTGGTGACCCAGCATCGGCGGTGGACAAACCTCCATTTAGTAAACCACCCTTTAGTGAAAACGGCCTGGAACCGAAACCGACGGACCTGGACCCGCAAAAATGACGGCCGCGACGCCCTCTCGCGAACCGAAAACGGCTGAGTCGCTCATCGACGTGTCAGGGTAGGAGGTCGATCAACCTCCGACAGCATTGGTTCTGGCCAGCAGGCAGGGGGGAGCAAGGGGCCCCCTCGTCGGCAAGGCTGGACGTGGCTGCAAGCAACTGGCGAGCTTCGACCCTGGGAGGGGTCCGCGGACCGAGGCTTAGCGCACTGCCCTCGCCCCAGCGCGCACCCCACAGATTTTCTCAGGGCCCGTTCAGCGCAGGCCCCCTGGCCGCTTCCGAGGAGGAGGGGGGGAGGAGGAGGAGGACGAGAAGGGGAAGGAGGATGAGGAGGGGAAGAGGCGGCGGCGGAACTCAGCGCGAAGACTGTGCATCTCGGCTGCAGGGGGAGACGGAGGAGGAGGGCGGAGAAGGAGGAGGAGGAGGAGACGGGAGCAGAAAGGAAAAGGAACGAGTGATGATGGTGATGATGATGATGGTGATGCTGATGCTGATGATGTCAATGCTGATGCTGATGCTGATGATGATGCTGATGATGATGATGCTGATGCTGATGCTGATGATGATGATGATGATGATGAGGAGGAGGAGGAGGAGGAGGAGGAGGAGGAGGAGGAAGGAGAGGAGAAGGAGAGGAGAAGGAGAAGGAGGAGAAACAGCAGAAGGACGAGGAAGCGGGCGAGACGTCGGCACCAAGCCGCCGCTCACGGTCACGGCCACGATGCACAGCGTCCCACCGGAGCCAGTACCCAAGAAGAGGCCGCGGACGGAACCGCGGCGGCAACCCTGGGCCGGGCAGGAGCTGCAAAACGAAGGCCGCCCTCGCCGCACTGCGCGAGAGGGAGCGGCTTCAGCGAGGGCGACCTTGCGTCGCTGCGTCCGTGCTGACGCCCCGGTTGCCGATCGAGGGCGGTC
>CAUYUJ010010484.1:0-28210 GCA_963575745.1 Prorocentrum cordatum | reverse complement strand
TCCGCGCGCGGACCTCTGAGTTGTTATGTTTATGTCAGGTTTTGTTCCCCTAATTCCCACCCCCCGCACCCCGGCCAGCCCGCCCCCTCAGTCCCATCCCCTGCCCACCCCCTCCCCTTGCGTCACGTACACAGCCGGATGGGCTACTCTCCTCTCTCCCAGGCTGCCGTGTGGGATGGGCGCGCGCCCCTTCCCGCTCACGGCGCTACCATCCGCTCGTGACTTCACGCGTTGGTCTGTCTCTTGCGCTCTTCAGGCGGCTCGCTCCAGTTCTGAGAACGTGTGCTTCGTCTGGCAGCGCTGGCCATAGCTCAGGAGCGGCGCTTGGCTCGCGTCGATCAGTTCCGCTGTCGTGTTTCACGCGGACCACATTCATGGATTCGATGTGTCCATCGTCGTGGCCGTCCTGCTCATTTCCCCTCTTCCGCCTTCCCCTCTTCCGCCTTCCCCTCTTCTGCTCATATTTCCTCTCCTCTTGCTGCTGTTCCTCATGCCTCATCATCCTGCTCATCCTCTTACCCTTCCGCCACTACCGCCTCTTCGCATAACGTACAGACCCCCGTTTTTAATAGCGCACAACCCGATTGGGCCACCTTGGGGAGCAAGGTCATCCAGGACACCCCAGCCGGCGATAAGGACAGAATCCAGCACGTCAGTTTTGGCGCGAGCGTGCCTGGTTTGTCCTGGCACCCCTCCCCTCTCCCCTGTTCAGCTCACCCGTCGCCACTGCCCAGTCTCCATCCCCCAACTCCCCGCATGATCCCCTCATCTCGGGCGGCGACGTGTTATGGTGACGACGCCGGCGATCACGGCGGCGTTGACGCTGGCGACCACGACGTGGCGCCGGCCACCACGACCATGACGTCCACCACGACGAAGACCGCCACGACGACCACCAAGACGACCACCACGACGAAGACCACGACGACCACCACCACGACCATGCCGACGACGACGCCCACCACGACGACGATCACCACGGCGACGATCACCCCGATCACGGCCACCGCGACGACCACGACGACGACAAACCACCACGACGGCCACCGCGTCGACGACGCCGACGACGGCGGCGCCCCCAGGGGGAGTGGCGCTGGTCGGCGGCTTCAGCGCCCGCCGGCACAGCGACTGCTGGTGGACGGAGGACGGCGCGGGCTGGACGGCCTGGACGCCAAGGGGGGAACAAAAACACACAGACACAATGAATCGTCGAGCCCCCCCAGAAGACAGGAGAATACGGGAGGCAGGGGGGAAGGCGAACGTCCAGAACAGAAACAACGAATGAATCCCAGGATTCGCGTCTATTTTTATGTGTGTGTGATTGTTTGTGTGTGTGTGTCTCTGGGCCCCTTAATGGACGTCAAGGAGGGAGAACAGTACAGCACAGCAGGAGCATCAACCAAGAGATTGGCCTGCCATCGGGTGCCCCAAGGAAGTGTCTTATCTCCCAGCGCCCCAGGGCAACTACATTCCTGGAGCACCGTGCGGATCCTAAAATCGAGGATGAATGTGCCCCAAGGCCTCTGATGGCAGAATGTCTTCTAGTGTGCACCTGCTGTGCTGATACCGGTGCCCCTCCCTCGTTCTAGCTCTTTTGTGGGCCTCCCGGGTGGCCCCCGTTCGAGGAAAACCAACATACGCATTCACATGAACGCTTGGATGTCCACGCGCATGTTTCGGATCAGCGCTGGACTCTCCTCCCTGGCGCGGGAGCGCGCCAGGGGGCTCCAGCGCCGATCCGAGACATTCGCGCGGCCGTCCGAAAGTTGATGTTTATGGCATGTCTTGTTCCTCGCTGGGTGACCCTCGTCGCCTCGTCGGGGCTCGCGTCGGAGCCCTGGTCAGAACGTGCCACGGGAGAGGTCTTCGGCCACACGCAGATGGGGATGGGCGGAGAGGGGGCTGGCTTCTTAGAAGCACCCCTGCTTCCTGGGAGGCGCAGGCCTCATCTGCAGATGCAGGCCAGGCGCCTTCAAAGCAGCGGCCTCCTTCGAAGAAGCCTTTCGCCCCCTCCCTCATGACTCCTACCCCCTTATGCGCGCCGGCAAAAGCTTTCTTGTGGCCCGGTTGGATCATCTTGGGCAACATCATTTATACATGTGGATATATGGTGCCCATCTGCCCATCTGGGCCAGCTTGTTGGTGGCACCCTGGGGGCGAGCGCCTCCAAGACATCCAGCAGACTGTTGTCTGGGGCCCTTAGTTTCAGTTTCGGGCTGGTGGGTGGGGTCGGCTACACGTAAGAGTGATCCTTCGCCAGAGTGACCTTTGGTGCGGGCCCTCGGGGGCCCCCCGAGCGCGGAACGCGATGCGACTGTAGCGTCTTGCGCGCTTGTGTTTGGTCCCCCCGCTGTCCCAAAGACGCCGCGCACTAGGGGCCACTCTGACCCAGGGCCACTCCTGCGTGTAGCCGATGGGTGTGCTCGAGTGGGAGCTCCGAGCCGGCTACACGTCAGAGTGACCCCTGCCCCCCATCGGTGCCTGTGCGCGCCGCCAGCGAGGTCCGTGGCGGCCTCGGTGGCCTCCCTGCTCCCCCCCACAGGACGCGCGACGAGGGCGCCCCCTTCGCGCGCAGGCCGCCAGGGGCGGCTTCGGGGGCCGGGGGCCTCTCCGGACTCCTTCTCCTCCGGCCGCCACGGAGGCAACCGAGGAGGAGGAGGAGGAGGAGGAGGAGGAGGAGGAGGAGGAGGAGGAGGAGGATCGCCACCTCTCGGTTAGGTGAGGCAGTGGGACCGCACGCCACGAGGAGCAGGAAAAGGAGGAGGAGGAGCAGGAGGAGGAGGAGGAGGAGGAGGAGGAGGAGGAGGAGGATTTGGAGGACGAGGGAGAGCAGGAGGACGAAGGAGTAGCAAGGAGAGGAGGGGAGGAGGAGAGGATGAGGAGAGGAGGAGGAGGGGGGATGAGGAGGAGGAGGAGGCATGCCTCCCCCTCGTTCTCCCCTCCTCCTTCCCCCTCCTCCTCCTCTCCTCTCCTCCTCCTCCTCCTCCTCCTCCTCCTCTCCTCCTCCGCCGTACCCGTCCAGAACGGGACCGTTCCAGTGTAGCCGTTGCCGAGATGGCGCTCGCATGCGCTCGGTGCACGTGCTGCGCTGTGGCTTTCTCGAGTATTCGAGGACCGACGCTGCAGATCCACGTGGCGATGTCGGCGCCGACGGAGGGGTCTGCGGGGCTGACTTCTCCGCCGCTGGCCGTGGCTGGTGGCTGGACGGGGCCCGAGCGAGAGGCGCAGTTCGGCAAGGCAGAACGGTGAGGTTCTTCGATGCCGCTGGCGCCGAGGAGCCCGACGCCACAGGGCGAGGGTGCCGTCGGCGAGGCGGGCGGCGCCTCGGCGCCCCTTGATCTGCAGGCGCTGAGGCTCGTGAAACTGGAGGGGCAGGAAGTCGCCACCCGCCAAGCCACCCTAACTACGGGACGTGAAAACGACCACAGCCACTGCTTTTCTTTTGTTGCCGCCTTCCAGCCAGCAGAAACAAAGCAGTGGTTGTGGTCATTTTCGTTAAGCTTGGCATGAGGAAAATAACCACAACCACTGCTTCTTTTTCGGCCGGCTGGAAGGCGGCGCAAACAAGAAGCAGTGGCTGTGGTCTTGTTTCCGTCCCGCACTAACCCAACCCGAAGGCCCCAGCTCGCCCTCCGCTCCCAGTGGGGGGGTGGGGGTCGGGGAGCATCGAAGAAGCACGTCTGGAGCCCGTACCCCCCCCCCCCAACCCGACTTTCGGGTCGTCGGGTGTGCTTGGGGTCTTCTGGCAGGTCGCCAGAAAGGCCAGAGCCCGCCGCAGCTGGACGCGGTGCGCGTGGGGAGGGGCCCGTCCTGCGGCGAGGGCGCCTCTGGGCATCGCCCCATCGGCGCCTGTGCCCCGGCGCACGCCTCTGGGGTCCCTCCTCCTCCTCCTCCTCCTTCCTCCTCCTCCTCCTCCTGCCTCCTCCTCCTCCTCCTCCTCCTCCTCCTGCCTCCTCCTCCTCCTCCTCCTCCTCCTCCTCCCCTCCCCCTCCCCCTCCCCGCCCCCGCCTCCCCCTCCCCCGCCTCTCCTCCCCCTCCCCTCCTCCTCCTCCTCCTCCTACTCCTCCTCCTCCTCCTCCTCCTCCTCCTCCTCCTCCGCGGTGGCCCGTGCCGCGGTTGTGGCCTCAGCTGCCATGGCGGTGGTGGGTGCGAGCACGTTGTCACGGCGCTTAGGATGTGCTTCTCACCACCCACCAACCCACCCCAACTCAACCCGAAGGCCTCAAGTTGCCCTCCGTTTCCAGTGTGGGGGGGGGGCCGGGGGACATGGGGAGAAGACATGGAACCTGTACCCCCCCCCACCCCAAAGTTCGGGTCTTCGGTCTGGTTTGGGGTGGTCTGGTAGGTAGTCAGTATGGGAACTGCTCATGGACATGCAGCCCTGCGGTTTTGACCGTTCGGAGCGCTGAGCCCCTTGATTTCAGCGCAGCTCGCTGTGGCGACCTCTGCTGCAGCGATGCGCGGGCTGGGGCAGGGTTTGGCCGAGATGGTCACGTCGGCGCCTCGCGCGCGGGCGTCGCCGCCCGCCCTGATGGCAAGCATGCGTAGTCCGTGGGTTTCGAGGTCGCCCTGAGAGTACCTCGCGCTTGAGGCAGCGGCCGCCGTGACAGCGGATGGGGCTTTGGGCTCATCGCGGTCGTCCATGTTCCTCGTCGTCATTCTCCTTCTCATCGTTTGTGTCTCGTCCCTCTTCCCTCGACCCCCTCGCGTCCTCCCCAACCCTCACCCGCATGCAGGCTCGCGCGTCCCTCTTTTCCACTCCGCCCGTCCATTGTCTGCCCTCCTCCCTCCTCTCTCCTTCCTCCCTCACTCCTCCGTTCCCTTCCCTTCCCTCCTCCCGCGCCCGCGGGCGGGCGGCGGTGCGTTGGGCCATGCGTGCCCTCCAGCTGCGCCACAGAGTGTGACATACCTTTCGCCGTGCATTGCACCCTTGGATCGGTTCTGCCAAGAGGTCGCCTCGTGGCTCCGCCGTGGGATGTGACCGTGTCTCGCTCCGTGGGGCCATCGGGAAACAGCGCGAGGTGAACACCCGTCCTGGGGATGGGCTCGAGAGCGTCATCAGGGCCCGCGGCATTGACGCTCCAGGGCTCCGGGGTCCGCGGCAGTGACGCCATCGCGACGTCGAGGGTCTGGGGTCGCGCGCGCGGCCGCGCGGGCACCGACCGCCGTTCTGGCGTCGCGTCGCCGCAAGGCCGGTGACGGCAGGTCGCCGACGGGGGCGCGGAGGCAGCCGCACTCCGCGCCCCGCGGCCTGGGCAGGGCGGCCGCGCGAGCGCGCGAGGAGGACCTTGGCATCTCTCGGACGTGTGCATTTTTTCTCGGCGAGGACCATCGAGGAGCATCTTTGATCATTTAGCGTAAAGGACACGCACGACATCGAACAATGCACGGGGAATGGACGTCCGAGCGATGGCGAGGGACGGCGCTGCTCGCTTCGCGCGTTGCTGCACGGCATACGGTCACACGTTTTCTTGTATGACCAGTGGTTGACGTAAAGAAGAAACGCTGCTCGTGACGATTGGCTGTCAGAGAATAGCCGTGGGATGACGTGGGTCATGGCTGTCAGGGAAAGCCGCGCGATGACATGGAGCATCGCACGCTCTTTTTATGACAACCAACAGTCATGATAACCACGCGTGATTTTCCATATCAGCGCTCTTGCATGCCAACCCAGAGCCATACAAAAGCACGCGTGGTGTTCCATATCAGAACGACGTGGTGGAGCCGCCCTCCCCCACAGCTGCACCCTCAGCACTCGTCCTTGAAGGCCTTCGCGCCGGACGGACTCGGCCGGCTTCGCCTGAAACCGCGAGTTTGCCGTTCTTTTGCGGCCGCATCCTGGCCGCAGCCTCCGTCTCCTCTGTGTCATCGTCCTTCGGCGCCGCCGAACCAATGGAACATTGGCACGGTGGCATCCCCAACAAAATGTCACGCTGTCTAGGGCCCTATCCTCCTCCATCCCCTGTGTTCTCCTAGGCCGCCTTCGACGTCTTCCGCCTCCCTTCCCTTTGCCTGCGCATGTGCGATAGCCTGATCAACCATTTGCAGGGGAACTGTCGTTCAGTATCGCTGTGCCTGGTGCGTCGTGACTGCGCCCAGATCGAGAGGAACAAGCGCTTGGCCAGATCCTGGAGCTACCGGCAAGCGAATGCGCATTCTGCGCGAAGGTGTGGCATCGCGCAGCATTGGCGTAGAGAGCGGGTCGCAGTGCCCCGCATCGTGGCTTAAGTCAGGAGCAGGTGACATTTACCAGCGAGTTGGATGGAAAGCCGGCAGGTAGCAGTGAGTGCCGGGGCAACGCGGACTTACGTAATTGTTTTCGGAAGATTATCGAGTATACCGATATGCAGACGATCGTTTACGCCTGGACGTCACTTTTGTGAGTGTTGTGAGTGTTTTTCGCGTGAGTACAGTGTTTGTTTGGTGCCGCAGCGTGGCATTTGACAGTCGAAGTAGTCGCAGGGTCAATGGGAACACCTCGGCGCTTCACCAACCGATTGATTAAGGGCTCGATCCACTCTGGCAGCACCACCGCCACCTTGCGCGAGTCATCAGCCAAGGCGTGGCGATAGCCACGAAATGCCACCACTCGGCTAGGTGAGGCAGTGGGAGCGAACGCCACGAGGAGGAGGAGGAGTATGAGTTGGAAGAGGAGGAGGCCCAATGTAAACCCAAGAGTCATCAACGATGTTGGAATAAACCCCTTCTCCAAGCTCCCTCTTCACAGGCCCCTACAAGGGTTCAGTTCCACTGAGGGAACTGCCTCGTTGGAAGACAACCGTTTGTAGACACGGAAGCATGCCAAAACGTAGTTCTCGGGAGTCCAACGACACGGATCAACCTGTCTGTTGCGGCATGACGATCTTGAGTCGTGCCAGAACGCCGTTCCCGGGACCTCAACACTGCGAATCAACGCATATGTTGCGCCATCATAATCCTGAACCCTTCCAGAACACCATTTCTGGTACGCTGATCATGGGAATCCGTGAACCCCTTGTATTCTTTAACGAATTTACGTGGCGCTATGGCGAGAGCCACATTTTGAAATAGAACTGCCTTCAATCCGTGAAGCCCTCGCAAATGTCTGAAGCGAATGTGCGCGGCGCTATGGCGATAGCTACATTTTGAAAACGGGTGGTCCTCAATCCGTGAATCTGTCTGGGCCGACTAAGCGCCTTCTTGGGGTGCTTCGGGGCCTTCTTAGAGGCCATCATGGGCGTCTTTGAGGCCTCTTGGCCCGTCTTTGGTCCCTCTGGGGGCTGTCTTGGTGGACTCGTCATGGGGCCATCTTGGAAACCTCGTGGGCGATCTTGGGGCGATCTTGGGGGTCTCTTGGGCCGTCTTGAGCAGTCGGAATGCCGAGAAGAAGCGAGTCTCAAAGTCCTTCAAACACCAAAGGAAAATCGAAGATGTTGGCCTCTTCGGGCCCTCCTTGAGGACCTCTTGGAGGCCTCTTGCGTCGTCTTGGGCCGTCTTGGAGGCCTCTTGGACTCTCTTGGGCCGTCTTGGAGGCCGTCTTGAACCATCTTGGGCGGACTTGGCAGCCATCTTGGACCATCTTGGAGGCCATCTTGGGCCAACGTGGCCATCTTGGAGGCCATCGTGGGCCATCTTGAGCGAACCAATTGGGAATTGTGCTCCTTTCCGGGTGGCTGGCGCGACGGGCCGAAGCCCCAGGGGGAGCTCTGTTGAAAAAAAACGAAAACCGAGACCACAATCGTCTAGCACGCCAGGCAGCCTTGCGATGAATCGACAGGGGGCGGCGGATCGAAGACGCATACGGCGACTCACCGCCGCCCCCTGCCCCTTTGGAAGCGCCTCTCTGTGGCCGACAGTTGGGCCAGAGCTTGGCCAAGCTACCGGGCCAGTTGTTCCCCGAGTCGGTTTGGAAAGACTTCGGGGAACGAGTAGGGGGAGCAAGAAGAGGAGAAGGGGGAGGATGAAGAACAAAGGAGGAGGAGGAGGAGGAGGAGGAGGAGGAGGAGGAGGAGGAGGAGGACGCCTCTTGGGCGCATCTTGGGCGCCTCTTGGGGCACTCTTGGGGCCTCCTAGGAGCTTCCTGGGGGCCTCTTGGGGGATTCTTGGTGGCCTTTAGGCGCTTCTTGGGGGCCTTGTTGGCCGTCTTGGGGCGTTCCTGGCTTGTCAGACGCCGTCGGAAGCCGTCTTGGGGGCCTGTCTGGGTCGTCTTGGGGCATATCAGGAGTTCTTAGAGGCCATCTTGGGCGTCTTGGAGGCCTCTTTGGCTGTTTTGGGGCCCTCTTAGGGTTGTCTTGAGAGCCTTTCGGGCCGTCATGGGGCCATCTTGGAGGCATCTTGCGCGATCTTGGGGGCCTCTTGCGCCGTCTTGAGCCGTCGGAATGCCGAGACGAAGCAACTACCAAAATCGTTCAAACACCTTAGGCACATTACTGATGTTGGCCTCCTCGGGCCCTCCTGGAGGACCTCTTGGAGGCCTCTTGGGCCGTCTTGGAGGCTTCTCGGGGGCCTCTTGGGCCGTCTTCGGCCATCTGGAGGCCATCTCAGGCCGTCTTGTGTACATCTTGGGCCGTCTTGGAGGCATCTTGGAGGCCATCTTGGGCCATCTTGGCCGTCTTGGAGGCCATCTTGGGCGTCCTGGGGGCCTCTTGGGCCGCCGTCTTGGGGGCCTCTTGGGGGCCGTCTTGGTGGCCTCTTGGGCCGTCATGGGGCCATCTTGGAGGCCTCTTGGGCGATCTTGGGGCGACCTTGGGGGCCTCTTGGGCGTCTTGGGCTGTCGGAAAACCGAAAGGGCGCAAATGCCAAAATCCTTAAAACACTTCTTGAAAACCGATGATTTTGGCCTTTTCGGGCTCGGGCTCTCCTTGAGGACGTCTTGGAGGCGTCTTGGGCCGTGTCGGAGGCCTCTTGCGGGCTTCTGGGGCGGTCTGGGGCCATCTTGATGACATTTTAGGCCGTCTTGGGTGCATCTTGGCTCGTCTTGGAGGCATCTTGGGGCCATCTTAGCCGTCTTGGATGCATCTTCGAGGCCATAGTGGGCCGTCTTGGAGCCATCTGGAGAGAACAATCCTTGGCAACCAGGTTCGGGCAATCCTCCAGGGACCCCGGCGGGACAGGCCGACGCCCCAGGGGTAGTTGCTCTGGAAAGGAGCCAAGACCAAAACGTAAGAAGTCCAGCACGCCAGGCACCCCTGTGATGAATCCACAGGGGGCGGCGGATCTTTCAGACGCCTACGGCGAATCACCGCCGCCCCCTGCCTTGTTGGAAGTGCCTATGTGGCCGAACGTTGAGGCCAGACCTGCCGAGCTATCGGATATGTTCCCCGAATCGGTTTGGAAAGCTTTCGGGGAACACGTGGGCATCTTGAAGGTCATCTTGGCCGTCGGGATGCCATTTTGACCCTTTCGGGCCTTCTTGGAAGACGTCTTGGAGGGCTCTTGCGCCGTCTTGGAGGCCATCTTGAGCGTCTTGGAGGCGTCTTGGGCCGTCTTGGGGCCTCTTGGGGCCGTTGTGGGCCTATTGGGCGATCTTTGGGGGCACTTGGGCCGTCTCGGGCCGTCGGAAGGCAGGCAAGAAGCACATGTCAAACTCCTTCAAAAACCTAAGGACAAATCAATGTTTGTTCCCAACCATCCTGTGGTGTTGGGTCCTCGTTTTGAAGAGACGGTGCCCCGCGTTCCTCTCCTCCTTCCTCCTCCCCCTCCTCCCTCCTCCCCCTCCTCTTCTCTCTTCCGTCAGAATGATCATCTGCAGCATCATCCTCATCCACATCCTCATCCTCATCATCGTCTTCATCCTCGTCCCCACCGCCCATGTCGTCACACCCCTCACACGTTTCGTGGCCCCATAGGGAGCTCCACCGAAGGTCCCACTGGGGGCGTTCGCATGCGTCTCCCCCGCCCAGGACAGCGTTTCGTGGCCCCATAGGGAGCTCCACTGAAGGTCCCAACAGGGGTGTTCGCATGCGTCTCCCCCACGCAGGACAGCGTTTCGTGGCCCCATACATAGGGAGCTCCACCGAAGGTCCCAGTAGGGGTGTTCGCATGCGTCTCCCCACCCAGGACAGCGTTTCGTGGCCCCATAGGGAGCTCCACCGAAGGTCCCACTGGGGGTGTTCGCATGCGTCTCCCCCACCCAGGACAGCGCTTCGTGGCCCCATAGGGAGCTCCACCGAAGGCCCAAGTGGGGGTGTTCGCATGCGTCTCCCCCACCCAGGACACTGTTTCGTGGCCCCGTAGGGAGCTCCGCCGAAGGTCCCAATAGGGGTGTTCGCATGCGTCTCCCCCACGCAGGACAGCGTTTCGTGGCCCCATAGGGAGCTCCACCGAAGGTCCCAGTAGGGGTGTTCGCATGCGTCTCCCCCACCCAGGACAGCGATTCGTGGCCCCATCGGGAGCTCCACCGAAGGCCCCAATAAGGGTGTTCGCATGCGTCTCCCCCACCCAGGACAGCGTTTCGTGGCCCCATAGGGAGCTCCACCGAAGGCCCAAGTGGGGGTGTTCGCATGCGTCTCCCCCACCCAGGACAGCGCTTCGTGGCCCCATAGGGAGCTCCACCTAAGGTCCCAGTAGGGGTGTTCGCATGCGTCTCCCCCATCCAGGACAACGCTTCGTGGCCCCATGGGGAGCTCCACCGAAGGTCCCAATAGGGGTGTTCGCATGCGTCTCCCCCACCCAGGACAGCGCTTCGTGGCCCCATGGGGAGCTCCACCGAAGGTCCCAATAGGGGTGTTCGCATGCGTCTCCCCCACCCAGGACAGCGTTTCGTGGCCCCATAGGGAGCTCCACCGAAGGCTCCAGTGGGGGTGTTCGCATGCGTCTCCCCCACCCAGGACAGCGCTTCGTGGCCCCATGGGGGGCTCCATGCCTCGCTCGCCCCCGTCGTCTCTCTGCCCAGCGGCCACAGGCTTGCCCGCTATCAGCCAGCCTGCTCGCTCTCCCCGCTGCGCACAGCGGACGACCTGCGCGCGTCGCCGGGACCCCTTCGGGGCGACCAGCGCGCGTCGCGGGGATTCCGTGCGGCGCCGCGCCAGCAGCCATGGACATCGGCGCGCACAGGCAAAGATGCAGAGAAAAAAGGGAAGGAAGCGGGCGCGATCCTCGGGAGGAGCGTCCACATTTATGTACGTAGACTGATTCGCACGCAGACTCATTCACAATCAGACTCACTCGCGCTCAGGCTCACCCGTTCTTAGCCTCTCGCACTCAGACCGACCGTCTTTGTTCGTATTGTGTACCCCGTGACGAATTTCGGCACGCCCCTCACACGGTTCGTGGCCCCATAGGGAGCGCGAGTGAAGATGGTATTCACAATTTCGGTATTCACAACTGCACATGGTTGGGTCCTTCGTCAGGCTAATTTTTTTTCTGGCCTTCCTGGAGGCCCTGGAGGCCTCTTGGCCCGTCTTGGGCCATCTTAGGGCCATCTTCGGCCGTCTTGGTGGGCGTTTGGCCCGTCGGAAGCCGTTTGGGGGGCCTCTCTGGGCCGACTTGGGGCTCTCTTGGAAGGCTCCAGGGCCGTCTTGGAGGCCATCTTGGGTGTCTTAAAGGCCTCCTGGGCTGTCTTGGGGGCATCTTGGGGCCGTCTTGGAGGCCTCTTAGGCCGTTCTGTGCCCATCTTGGAAGCCTCTTGGGCGATCTTTGGGCGATCGTTGGGTGCTCTTGGGCCGTCTCGGACCGTCGGAAGGTCGAAAAGACGCAAATGTCAAAATCCTTGAAAAGCCTAGCCTTCCAGGAGGCCCTCTTGGAGGCCTCTTGGGCCGTCTTGGGCCAGCTTCGAGCCAACTTCGGCCATCTGGGTGGGTTCCTAGCCCGTCTGACGCCGTCGGGAGCCGTCTTGGGGGCCTCTCTGAAACGATTTGGGGTCTTCTTGGGGCGCTTCGGGGCCGTCTTGGAGGCCATCGTGGGCGTCTTGGATGTATCTTGGGCCGTCTTGGGGCCCTCTTGGGGCAGTCTTGGAGGCCTCTTGGGCCGTCGTGGGGCCCTCTTGGAGGCCTCGTTGGCGATGTTGGGCGATCTTGGCGGCGTGTTGGGCCGTCTCGGGCCGTCGGAATGCCGAGAAGAGGCACATGCCAAAATCCTTCAACAACCTAAGGCAAATCAATGAGTTTGGTCTCTTCGGGCCCTCCTCAAGGACCTCTTGGAGGCCTCTTGGGCCGTCGTCTTGGAGGCGTCTTGTGGGTGAACTTGGAGGTATCCTGGACCCTCCTGGGCCGACTTGGAGACCATCTTGGACCATATTGGGCGGACTTGGAGGCCATCTTGGACCATCTTGGGCGAGCTTGGCGGGACGGGCCGAAGCGCCAGGGGGAGTTCTTTTGGAACAAGAGCTACAACCAAACCGTAAGAAGTCCAGCGCGCCAGGCCCCCCCCTGCGATGAATCGACGGGGGGCGGCGGATCGAAGACGCCTACGGCGAATCACCGCCGCCCCCTGCCTTTTTGGAAGCGCCTATGTGGCCGAACGTTGAGGCCAGACCTGCCAAGCTATCGGACCACGTGTTCCCCGAATCGGTTTGGAAAGCCTTAGGGGAACACGTGGGCATCTTGAAGGTCATCTTGGCCGTCTTGGAGGCCTCTTGGGCAAGCTTTGGGCGATCTTTGGGGCTTTTTGGGCCGTCTCGGGCCAGCTTCGAGCCAACTTCGGCCATCTTGGTGGGTTCCTGGCACGTCTGAAGCCGTCGGAAGCCGTTTGGGGGGCCTCTATGGGTCGACTTGGGGCCCGCTTGGAATGCTCCAGGGCCGTCTTGGAGGCCATCTTGGGCGTCTGGGAGGCCATCTTGGGCGTGTTGGAGGCCTCTTGGGCCCTCTTGGGGCCCTCTAGGGGCCATCTTGGAGGCCACTTGGGCCATCATGGGGCTCTCTTTGGGGCCTCTTGGGCGATCTTGGGGGCTTCTTGGGCCGTCTTCGTGATAGTCCGGGGGTCGGTCTCACTAAGTGGGACCCCGCGCTAGATGACAGCGCCAAAGTGTTCGGCCAGTCGGAACATCGAAAAACACGAGGGAAAATCAACAATTTTGGCCTCTTCGGACTCATCTTGGAGGAGTCACACATCATGTGGACGTGTGCCTGCTAGGTGGTAACAAACTAATACTGGGTACGCCTCTTGTGTATGGGAGGGTCCATCCGTTGTTATGGGGGAAACCGAGCAGGTGGGTGTGTGGCAAGTCTTGGAGGAGCGTCTCTTTGGGGCCGTTCTTGAGCGTGAGGCAGAGCCGTATCGGGACCATCTCTGTGGGCGACTTGGGAGGGCCGATCTTGGGCCATCTTCGCAGTGATCAGTTAGGAGAGTGGGGGGAGGTGGATTAGTCCCCGAGCGAAACGGCCGTTTTTGGGCATTGACATACGGATTTTCGGAAATTTGCGGGTGGCCGGCGGGACGGGCCGAAGCCCACTGGGGAGTTCTTTTAGAAAAAGAACCAAAACCAAAACCTGACTCGTCCAGCACGCCGTGCACCCCTGCAAGCAGGGGGCGGCGGATCCAGTGGCCTTCGGCCCATCCCGCCACTGTGCCTGGGTTGCGGTTTGTAGGCCTCCAGGATGCTCGCTGGGGTGTCGCGGGGGGGCCTCTCGGGGGCCTTCTTATGGGGGGCCGCTGTCGGCCCTCGGGCCGTGTTGGGTTTCTCCTAGGGGCCTCTTGGGACATCTTGGGGCGGTCTTGGGGGCCTCTTGGGCCGTCTTGGGGCGGCGGGAGCTCGGGGGGTCGAGGATTCCCAAATCATGCAAAAACCAACAGAACATCGGAGGGCTTTTGAGGCTCTCGTTGCGCGTTTCGGATGCCTCTTGGGTCGTCTTGGGGCCATGTTGGGCGTCTCGGGGCGACCCTGAGGCGTCTCGGGGCCCTCTTTTGTCCCTCCTGAGGGCCTCGAGTCCCTCTTGAGGCCCGTCTTTGGCTCCCCGTGGGGCCCGAAACGTCGCGCGAGAGGGCGCGCGAAGGTCCAGGGGAGCCCGCGAGAAGCCCGGGGAGATCTGAAAGCTAGGGGCCCCGGGCCCGTCGAAGACGGCGTCGATCGGGCGGAGGAGGAGGAGGAGGAGGACGAGGAGGAGGAGGAGGAGGAGGAGGAGGAGGAGGACTTACTTCAGGCGAAAGTATGAGGGGGCGTAGGAGGTGGAGCTTCTCTTCTTCAGTGAGGGATTAGGAGGGATTTGCGCGTGGAGACTGGGGGAAAACGCCAGAGGCGTTCTAAGAAAGGCGGGGATAGGGACTAGGGAAAGGGGGGGTTACTAAAGTTGCTGCATGCAGCTGGTTTCGGCCTCACCGAGGGGCCCATTCCTCGGTACATGGCCGCCTCCAGCGCCGGGAGGCGCTGGGATAATCAGCTACGTGAGCTGACTCTCAACCCCCCCCCCCTTTGCTATCCCACCCTTTCGCCCAGCCCGGCCTTCGAGGATCGAAGAGGCTGTCGCCTCTTCCTCGGCGGAGGGCGGTGGACAGGGAGAGGCGGAGGGTCGGCGGAAGTAAATCGCGGCAGCTGGGCGGAAGCTCGGCGGAGGGCGGCGGAAGTAAAAGATGTCCAACGGGCGAAGAACGGTATAGAATAAACTTTTTCGCTGTCGGGGGCGCCTGTCCCAGGGCGGCTGGAAAGTTTATACCCTTACGGTGGCACCGTAGGGGTATAAACTTTCCAGCCGCCCAGGGACAGGCGCCCCCGACAGCGAATTCGCTCGCTGAGATGTGCCCCCCCGAGAGGTGGAAACGTTCGCTTCTGGGTCCAGGGTGTCCGACACCACCCACCGGAGGGCACGCCCACCCCGTGCCCGGCGGCTCGGTGGCGGATCTGCGCGCGTGCCTGCGCGCGCCCTCGTCCGTCGCCGTTCCTCTCGCCAGTGCGCCGCCCTGGCGCGGCTCTCGTCGCGCATCGCGCGGGCGTGTGCACTTTTTGTCCTTCCTGCCGGCGAGGACCATCGAGGATGACGGGCCTGTTTCCCACCACCACCAGAAGTTGGAGGGGGGAAGGAGGAGGAGGAGGAGGAGGAGGAGGAGGAAGGGAGGAGGAGGAGGAGAGGGGAGGCAAGGAGTCGGATGACGAAGGGCCCCCAGGATCGGAGGGAGGAGGAGGAGGACGAGGAGGACGCCCCCCCTCCAACTTATGGTGGTGGCGGTGGAAAACACGCCCATCAGAGGAGTATCCCGGACCGTCCTGCGAAAGCCATGCACGCATCGGGGAGCCTTTGTGGATCCTCGTGCGAGCAAACATGCACGCGCGCGAGCCCGAAAACCATGCACACAGGGCAGGGACGCCCGGAGCGCGGGCGAGCGGTCCGTCGGCCCTGCCCCCCCGCCAGGGTGCAGCACGCGCTGTTCGGCGGCCCGGGGGGCGCCGTGTGGCTGGCGGGCGGCCAGGGGCCGGGCTGGCGCGCGCTCAACGACCTGTGGCGTCTGGGGGCGGAGGCCCGGGGCCGCGGGGCGATGGCGCGTCCGCAGGGGTCTCCGGGCCTCTCGGATGGTGGGCCCATTTTCCATCCTCCGCCTCTCTCTCCTCCTCCTCCTCCTCCTCCTCCGCCTCCTCCTCCTCCTCCTTCCTCCTCCTCCTCACTCTCCTCCTCATCCTCCTCCGACCTTCCTCCTCCGGCACCCCTCCGCCTCCTCCGCCTCCTCTCCTCCTCCGCCTCCTCCTTCCTCCTCCTCCTCCTCCTCCTCCTCACTCCTGCCCTCCTCCTCCTCCTCCTCCTCCTCTCTCCTCTCTCCTCCTCCTCCGCCTCCTCCGCTCCTCCTCCGCCTCGCTCCTCTCTCCTCCTCCTCCTCTTCTCCTCCTCCTCCTCCTCCTCCTCCTCCTCCGCCTCCGCCTCCTCCTCCCTCTCATCCTCCCTCTCCTACCCATGGTAGTGGTGGTGGAAAATCGGCCCATCATCGGCGGAGGCCCAGTGCACACGGAGCGCAGCGGAAACCCATGCCAAGAAACATGTTGCTGGCCTCCAGGGTGCCCTGGGATTCAGTGGAACGCTTCGGCTTTGAACTTCGAGGATTTTTTTCTGCGTGCTCGTCGGCTCTCGGAGGTGTTCCAGCCTCGGGATGCCATCCAGCAGCTGCACCGCGCCGAGGGCGCCCCGGGGGTGCCTGAATTGTCCCGAAAGGCTAGCAGAGAGGCGAGTTATTTATGACCTGAAAACCAGGGGGGCAATTTCAGCGAATTATGCAATGGGATCCCATGCCAAGAAACACCCTGCTTGCCTCCAGTGTGCCCTGGGTTTCGTGGGTGTCGATGGCTTTGCTATGGACAGCGTGACGTTCCCACGCCAAAGATCGATGGGCGTCCTGCGGTCTCGGGGTTGGGCTTCTTGTGGAAGGTCTCTTGTCATCGAGCTCCTCCTGTAAGTCCATACGCGCGCGTTGGTGAAAGTAGGCGTACTTGGATCCCTGGGTCCCAGTCTACGTTAGGCGCCTTCCTGCTTGATGAGTCGAGCAGTTCTCCCTCTTCTCTTCTCTTCAGGGGGTGGGCGGAAGCCGTATGTATTTCCATTGCCTTCGTTCTTCATGGTTCTACCGTTCGACCTACTCCTTCCGACCGACGGGTATGGATTTACTCCGTCTGGACTTAGCGTCTCCTGATGGGAGTCCCAAACCATATGGAGTAGGTCCATACGGAGCCCTCGGTCTCCGTATGGACCTACTCCCTCTAGTCTTAGCCTCTCCTGATAGGACTGCCAGGCGGGATCCGCGTAACCAGATTGTGTCGGAGGATCGCGCCGCCACGCCTATACATCGGCGATGCGGCTCGACGTGGAGCCCGATCCTCTCCACCGCGATGTCGTCGCGGCATTGCCGACGTCGCCGATGCATCGGCGATGCATCGGCGATGCGGCGCCATTTCCCTGCTGAGTATCCCGGGCCGTCTTGGGACTCCGCCTCCTCCCCCTCCTCCTCCTCCTCCTCCTCCTCCTCCCCCCTCCCTCCTCCTCCTCCTCCTCCCCCTCCTCCTCCCCTCCTCCATCCTCCTCCTCCTCCTCCTCCTCCTCCTCCTCCTCCTCCTCCTCGCTGCACCGCGCCGTGGCCCAGCACCGCGGTGGCGGCTGCGTGCGGCTAGCAGAGGCTTCTCCCCCCCCCCCCGTCGGGGTAGAAGGTTGCCGGCTTTGGGCGTCGCGCAACGGGGGGGGGGAGCGATCAATTGGGGGCAGCGAGGGCTGCAGAAAAGGGGCCCCTTCGGGTGCCCTCTGGGGCCCAGGAGCGGGGGCCTCTGTCGGGCCCGAGAGGTGCACCTTTCTCCCCCCCCCATAGGTCTCTAGGCCTCCTAGATTGGGTCGGAGTAGAGGGGTCGGAGGATCGCGCCGCATCGCCGATGCATCGGCGACGCCGCTCGTTGCGGAGCCCGTTTCCCTCTACGCTGGAGTCATGCGGCAACGACAGACGAAGAAGGAAGAAGAGGTAAAAGACGAGATGCGAGCGAAGGAGGAGGAGGAGGAGGAGGAGGAGGAGGAGGAGGAGGAGGAGGAGGAGGAAAAAGAGGAGGGAAAAAGAGGAGGAAAAAAGGGAGAAAAAAGAAAGAGAAAAAGAGGAGGGGAGGAGGAGGAGGAGGAGGAGGATGAGGAGGAGCCAGGTAAGCACAGGAGGGGAGATGGAGGTCGCTTAGGATCGGAGGAGGAGAAATGCGCTCCCCTTCGCAGCCCTTGACCACTTCCGCCCCTCCATTCCCCCCCCACGCCCCTCCTCCCCCCAAGCCCGCCGCCTGTTCCTCCTCTCCGCCGCCCTCGGCCAGGTGACCTCCGCCCTCCCCAGAGAGAGGCGACTGGTCGTCGCACTCGCCTCTGGGCCACGCTCCACACCCTCCCTCCCCCCTCCTTCTCCCGCGCGCGGGCCCCCCCGCCGCGCGAGGGCCAGTGCCGCTCGCCTTTGGCCACGCTCGAACCCCGAACCTACCTGCCCTCGCCCACCTCCTCCTCCTCCTCCTCCCCCTCCTCCCCTCCTCCTCCTCCTCCTCCTCCTCTCCTCCTCCTCCTCCTCCTCCTCCTCCTCCTCCTCCTCCTCCTCCTCCTCCTCCTGCCTCCTCCTGCCTCCCCCCCCCTTTCCCGCGCGCTGGCCCCCCCCGCCGCGCGAGGGCCAGTGGCACAGGGTGGCCGAGGCGCGTCGACCCCCGCGCGCCGCCCGGCGGGTGGGGGGGACGGCACGGCGCCTGCCAGGGGGCGGGGCACCGCGGGGCGCGGGGGGGGGCCCTGGCCAAGGCGAGCACGGGCGCTGCATCCCGAGATGCTCTTGGCGGAGGAGGAGAAGAAGGAGGAGGAGGAGGAGGAGGAGGACGAGGAGGAGGACGAGGAGGAGGACGAGACGAGGACGTGAGGAACACGGAGGAGGAGGAGGAGGCAGGAGGAGACGGGAGGAGGAGTAACACGAAGCGCGAGGTTGAAAACGAGAGCGGACGAGGCGACAGAGGATAGGACACCTAAGGCTGCGGAGAGGACGCCGAGGCACTCTGCGCCCCCCCCCCCGCCGCACCCCCACCGGCCCAGGCAGAAGCGGTCGGGGGGCCCCTTTTTGGGGGGGGGGCGGACACCTCCTCCCTCTCCTCCTCCTCCTCCTCCTCCTCCTCCTCTCCTCTCTCCTCCTCCTCCTCCTCCTCCTCCTCCTCCTCCTCTCCTCCTCCTCCTCCTCCCTCCTCCTCTCCTCTCCTCCTCCTCTCCACCTCCCCAAACCTTCCCTCCCTCCTCCTCCTCCACCTCCTCCTCCTCCTCCTCCTCCTCCTCATGCGGTGGTTTTCTCCTGCAGCTGCTAAAGAGGCTTGCGCCACGCCGCCGGCTCCCAGAAGAGAGCACAGGCAAGGCAAGGACACATTTGAAGGGGCCCCAGGGCACACACATGAATACACACAAATACATACATTCCCCATATGTTTCCACATTTTCTGGGTTTCTGTCTCCCCCCCCCACTTCCCATATTTTCCCATCTGTTCTTGGGAATCGAGGATTAATTGTGTCTGTGTGTTTCTTTTCTTCCTGAATATTTCTGCACGAACGAGATGGGTACGGAAAGAATGGGCACAATGCCCAACAGCAGTTCCTGCTCATTTTGAACAGGACTCGCTGTCCGCGCCGCCGCGGCCTGCCTGCCCAACAGCGGCCGCTGTTGGTTTGGGACAACACTTGTTGCTGGGCATTGTACCCATGCTTTCCGTGCCCATTTCGGGCGTCCAAAATATTGGAGGCATACTGGAGTCCTGGGATGCCTCTCAGCAGCCTCTTGGAGCGTTCGTCGAAGCATCTTTGGGCCTGTTGGTGCCTCTTGGGGGCTCCTCGGGGGCGTCTCGTAGGGCTCTGGGGTCCTTCTCGTGGGGGCGGCCAGGAGGGACAACAAAAAATAGCACTGACACAATGAATCGTCGACTCCCAGGAAATCTGGTCAAAACATGGGAAGCGGGGGGAAGACGAAGACCCATAACATCTATATATTATCTATATATATGTAGATAATATATATATATATAGATATATATATATATATAAAGATTGTGGATCGTGGGATTGGTGTCTATCTATTTGTGTGTCCCTGGGCCCCTCTGAAGATCGGGCCAGACGAAAAGGGGGGATTGGGAAAGGGGGGGTCGAAATTTGCTGCATGCAGCCGGTTTCGGTGAGGGCCCATTCCTCGATACATAGCCGCCTCCGGCGCCGGGAGGCGCCGGGAAAGTCGGCTACGTGCTGCGTGAGCTGATTCTCACCCCCCCCCTTTGCTATCCCCCCATTTCGCCCGACCCGAGAAGAGAGGCTTCCATAGGGGGCGCTTGCGTCCGTCCCTCCCGCAGCCTACGCTGCCGCCTTCGAGATCCTTGGGGCCCTCCGGGGCCCCGCCCTTCCCTCCGGGAGGGCCAAGACACAGCACCAGGATTGAAATTAAGTTGGGCCTGTCCCCTACAGGGGGATGTTCGACGAAACATAACAAATACCTACAACATAAAAAGATGCTCCAAACATAGTCTGGGGACATGTTTTTTAGTATTGTTTGATCTTTTTGGCGTGTTTGGGGTGTTTTTGGGGTATTTTTAATTTTTCGTCGAAAATTCCCTGTAGGGGGACACGCCCGACTTAAGATTAAGACGGGCATGTCGCTCTACAGGAGGACTGTTCAAGGAGTCAGACCTCGACCATCGTTGCAGATTCGCTACCCATGCTCAATGCTTCTTCCAGCATGCGCTCGCCTGTACGAGGACATGCCCGACCCACCACCAGGGCCTTGATGTCCCAGCGTCTGTCGAGGTCTTGGGGCAGACCAGGTAGGCCTGCAGTTCTGGAGGGCCGTCGCGTCGCCCCGGGACCCACGAGAGCCGCTGCGGGCGGAGGACCGGGCACGGGGGGGGCGCGGCGCAGGGCCCAGGTTGCCCGCAGGACCGTCGCCAGTCGTGCGACGGGGGGGAGGGCACAGGGGGGCAGCCGTGCAAGGCGTTCGGGGCGCTGCGGAGCTCTTGGGAGCCTCTGGGGACCTCGTGGCCTCGATGGCGACGGCCACCATGCCGACGGCGACGCGAGCGCTCGGCGGTTGGTGAAGGTGACGGTGTGATTGATGATGGTGTTGTTGTTGATGGTGGCGATGATGGTGGTGTTGATGATGTTGATGATGGCGGCTGGCATGTTGATGCAGGAATCTCCCTCTCTCTCTACATACACATACATACGTACGTACGTCCGTGCGCACATACGTACGCGCATACAAGCACATATGTGTAGACTGTTCTGGGCTGAACATGTACGGGATGTCGGCCGAATAAACCAAACACCCCGTTTTTCGACTGCAAGAAGCCAGCCTGGTCGATCGCTCCCCCCCCCTTCGCGCCCATCTTTTCACTTACAAGGGTTCCGCCGTCCTCTGCGTTACACCGCCCTGGACTGGGGCCAAAGGCCCGACGGACAGAGATAATCTTGGGGGCTGGATCCATCAGCAGGGTAGCAGTTCAATGAGCGCAGCAACAACACATCTTCAATTCTCATCTTCCTCGTCGTCATCCTCCCCCAGGCGGGGAAGGGAGGGGAAACGCGGCTCGATGTGGAGCCCGACTTCCTTCACGCCGACGTCGCCGCCGTGACGCCAATGCATCGGCGATGCGGCGCGATTCTCCGACCCCATCTACTCCAACCCAATCTGGAAGGCCTCTCAGGATGCAGCAGCACATCTTCGATCCTTCTCATTCTACCTCGTAGGCCCTGCTACAGTCAGCACTGATAGTGAGGATGAGCGACTTTCCAACGTCTCCCCTGCGTCCTTGCCCCTTCGGCCCATCCTTGGCCTCTTTCGTTGGCCGCGCCCCGCTCGGATAGTGTCCGCGTGGCCTTCCGAGGCCCTTTCAGTCCTCATCGTGCAGCCTTGCCACCAGTTTTGACTGCAACGCTGCTACAGGCCTCGGAACAAATTAGCGAACACATGCCACATTCATCCGTCAACGCCGCCCCCTCCCGTTCAAAGTTGGCGGTGGGTCTGATGAGATGCACTTCGACCGCAGTCTCCCCCGCGCGCGCCAACATTGAGTTTGGGGGGAGGGGGAGTGTTCAGTAATTGTTTCCCTCTACCGTACCACGGCCACGCTGGAGACACAGCCGCAGCCGCGATCGCCCGCGGCCCACCTCCAGGGGCGGGCCGAGACGGCGGCACGCCCCCCCCGCCATTCCCCCCAACGCTGCGTCCTGCCCTTGTGGGCCGATTCTCCACCACCGCTGCCACAGGACAAAGGAAAATGGGGAGGACGGGGAGGCCCTCCTCCTCCTCCTCCTCCTCCTCCTCCTCCCTCCTCCTCCTCCTCCTCCTCCTCCTCTTCCTCTCCTCCTCCTCCCCCTCCTCCTTCCTCCTCCCCCTCCCCCTCCTCCTCCTCCTCCTCCTCCTCCTCCGCCTCCTCCTTCCTCTCCTCATCCTCCTCCAAATCCTCCTCCTCCTCCTCCTCCTCCTCCTCCTCCTCGCCTCCTCCTCATCCTTCTCCTCCTCCTCCTCCTGCTCCTCCTTCTCCTCCTCCTCCTTCTCCTCCTCCTCCTCCTCCTCCTCCTCCTCCTCCTCCTCCTCCCTCTCCTACCTATGGTAGTGGTGGTGGGAGATCGGCCCCTCATGCGCCTCCTCCTCCTCCTCGGCCGATGGCCCCTGACGTCCCCGCGTCGGGACCAAAAACACGCCGCGAGGCTTCTGGCAGTTTATGCGGCTTCCGGGGGGCCCTCGCTGGACACCACGGAAGGATTTGGGATAAGAAGTCGCAGAGGAGGAGGAGGAGGAGGAGGAGGAGGAGGAGGAGGAGGAGGAGGAGGAGGAGGAGGAGGAGGGGGAGGAGGAGGAGGAGGAGGCCCGAGCTCCCCCCGAACAGTTGGGCCGCTCGGTACAGGGGGGAAGCTCTTGGATACACCCCCAGGGAGTTCTTGGGACGCACCCCGATCGAGGAGGGGCGCGCCCCCCAACGTATCTCCCAGAGTTGGGCCCAGAAGGTCGGGTCCAGCCGAACACTCCCCAGAGTCATAGAGATAGGGGTCGAGCTTCCCCCCGTCCAGAAGCCGGTACACGGGAAGGGAGCCACGCCCTGCACAGCTCGCGGCGTCGGCTGCCCGGAGCAGACCCCCCTCGCCCGCATCGCAAGAGCCTCGACGTCGTGGTGCGCTCATCACGTATCTCCGGGGGTGCTGAAGGTGCCCCTGGCCAGAGGTGCCGCCAGCTTGTCGCTCAACGTGTGAGCCCCTGGGGCCCTCTGGGCCTCGTGCTCTCGAGGCCATGGGGGCCTCCTTGGAAATCCTGGAGGCACCTTTTGGGCCAGGGGCACTTCTGGGAACACCCCGACGCGGGCCCCAGACGTGGTGTCGACCCCGGTCCCCCGGGACCGGCCTCTCCCGGTTCCCTGGGGCTGGGTGTTTCTCCTGGGCCGTCTTCCTGACACCCCCCCCCCCGGGGCACGGCAGGTGGCCCAAGAGCAGAGCCTGTCCGTCGCGAGTTCTTCACGACGCACTGGCGGCATGGGCCCTCTGGGCGGAGGTGGCGACCTCGTCCGCGCACCCCCCCCCGCCCCCACTGGGCGAGGCCTCGGCCTGGAAGCCGCGCTTCGACTTCGGAGCGGCCGAGCTCGGTGACGGCCGCATGCTGGTGACCGGCGGCGGCAGCGGCCAACAGGCCCCCCCACCCCCCCGCGTAAGCGCTGCGCGATGTGCTAGGGCCGGGCCCTCCCCGCCCCACTCCTCGGAGGCCGCTGGCAATCTTTCAGCGGCGAGCGAGGGGGGAAGTGAGAAGGAGAGGGCCTTCGCAGAAGGCGACGAAACTTCTCCGAAGCCCTCGCGTCTTCCGCGCGGCGCGAAAATCCTCCCGTCGTGATTTGGTCATGACCGAGGGGGTCTGGGGAGGAAGAGAGATCCGGGCGAGGAGGGAAAACTTGGCATCGCTCGGACGTGTGCATTTTTCCTTCGGCGAGGACCATCGAGGAGCATCCTTGATCATTTGGCGAAAAAAAAAAAACCGCGCGAAACCGAAAAAAACACAGGGAATGAACGTCCGAGCGATGGCCAGACAACGACAGAGGAGCATGGGCGGAGGCGCCAGACCTGTGCCCACCCTCCACCCTGGCACAGTCAACCCGCACAGCAGGGCTGGGCAAGCTTCCCAGGGGTTCACGCCGGTCCTTGAAAGTATGTATTTTTGGATTCCCAGATCCCAATCTGCTTCAAGCGCCTTCCTACTTCAAGAATCGGCATGCTTTTGCTGTGGTTTGTTACTCTCTGGGGGGCCTGGGCTCAATCAACTTAATCCTCCTTCCTACTTCATGTTTTTTTACCTACTTCTTCCGACCGACGGGTACCCCTCTGCACCCCTGGCCTCCTCGGCCCTCCGACCCCTCCTCTTTCTCTCCATCCTCCTCCTCTCCATCCTCCATCCTCCATCCTCCATCCTCCATCCTCCGTCCTCCGTCCTCCGTCCTCCATCCTCCATCCTCCGTGCCCCTCCTCCTCCTCCTCCTCCTCCTCTTCCCCCTCTTTGTCCTCCTCCTCCTCGTTTTCCACCTCCTCCTCCTCCTCCTCCTCCTCCTCCTCCTCCAACTGATAGTGGTGGTGGTGGAAAACAGGCCCATCACTACATGCAGATTCCGGGATCATAAATTGCAGATGGCCCAAACATACTCAACAATAATTCAGCAGAGTAAAAGAATCGTCCCCTGAGTATCCCTTTTACATTTTTGAATATTCCTCCTGTAAGGGGACCTGCCCGACTCAACCCTGGCACCCCGCCTCCCATCGAACGCTCCGCTCGATGCGAGGGCAGCGGCCGCCCTTGCGGCGTCCCCTCTCCTCTGCCGGCCTGCCCCCCTGCGTTGCTTCTCGTGGTCCCTGCCTGTGCCGGGGCCTCCCGCACGGCAGCGGCACTTCGGCACTCTGATGATGATGATGATGATGATGATGATGATGATGATGATGATGATGATGATGCTTACTCTCGTCATCATCATCATCATCATCATCATCATCATCATCATCATCATCATCATCATCATCATCATCATCATCATCATCATCATCATCATCATCTTCATCATCATCATCATCATCATCATCATCATCATCATCATCATCATCATCATCATCATCATCATCATCCATCATCATCATCATCATCATCATCATCATCATCATCACCATTCTGGTCCCTCCTGCATCCTCGCGCTCGCTGCTGCTTGCTTCGTGCCCTCTTCGTCCCCCCGTCCTCCTGCTCGTCCTCTCTGCGGCACCCTTGTCCGGTTCCTCGTGCTCCTCCCAGGGCTGGCCCGCCCCCCTACCTCCTCCATCAGCATCCCACGCTGGCGCCTGCGTCCCTTGCTGCGACTCTCACGCCCATGCCCTTGCTGTAATCAGTTGAGGCTCAGAGGCTAGTCCCCCCTCGTCCTGCTCCGCCTTCTCCTTCTCTTGCCTTTTTTCGGCCCCACGCCAAGGCCATGGCCGAGTCTTTCACCTGGCAGTCTGGCGGCTGCCACTGTGGCCGCATTCGCTTTCGTTGCCGAGTTCCCGAGGTGCTCGACGTGTATAAATGCAATTGCTCGATCTGCTGGATGCGTCAGAACCATCACTTTGTGGTGACGCTGGACAACTTTGAGATTCTTTGCCCGGCCCCTGCAGGCGAAGAACGAGTCAACCTAGCAGGTGGAGACGCGATTTTCCCTGAAGTCCCCCCCGCGGCTCGACTCGCATGTGAGGTGCGAGAGGAATTGGAGTCCCTCTGCACAGAGTACAGGTTCAATACGCGTGTGGCCGTGCACCGTTTTTGCCCTGGGTGCGGCGTCTCCCCATTCTACACACCGCGTAGCAACCCTGATGGCTTGGCCATCACAATATACTGTATGGATGGGTATCAGCCTCAGAATTTAGCGTTGAAAGTAAATTGGCATGACTTCGACGGCCAGCACTGGGAGGAGCAGATCAAGACAAGCAGCATAACGACCAAGACACCCATGGGTGGCTAGAACCCATCCGTCCCAGCTGGCGCTGACAGCTGTCAAAGACAGAACTGCCACCCCGATGCACAGTGAGACAGTTTCGAGCTTCACTCCAGCCCGATCCCAGAAGACAGGGCTGCCTCTTCATCAGTACATCCTTGAAGTCTCGTCGATCGCAAATTAAGGAACACATTGAGTTACCCCAGTTGGCTGGAAGGTGCACCTGTAGCCTCTTCTCAAACATTGGGGGTTGACGGTCGCAAAGCTTCTGAGACATTGCTGGGACAACGTAGCCTCATGGTAGGTGTCGTACGTGACGTGCGGGTGCAGCTGTATGCCAAGATGGGTGAAGACGTGTCGTCTGGGGACCCGCCTGCTGTGGGTGAATTGGCATGGTGTCGCGGTGTCAAGTTGTCATGGCGTTGTGTTGCCATGATGTCGTCGTTTCGCAGTGTGCATCAATTGTGAATCATGCGGGACCTCATCATTAAATGAGCAAGCGAGTCACCATCGCGCAAAAAAATATGATTCCATCCAGATTCGATCGGGACACCCTTGCAAGTTATTTGCAATGGTGTCCCCACAACGGCCCGATTGACTTGCGAAGTTGTCGTATAATATGTGCAATGGAATCCCGATCCAGATGAGACTACGTCCCCACAGAGTTGGGACTGATTTGAGATGGCGGCCTCAATGATCTGTTATAGTGGCCCTGCTGATGTTTGATATTGTCCCAGCTTACTTGCTATGAGGTACTTACAGGTAGGACCACCCTTTCTGTGACAAGGAGGTTTGGGGGGATGGGCACCGCTTTCGGTTCACGATGACCTCGCGTCAGTCGATCTGTTCATATATACATACGTACATACATACCTGGCGTAGTAGGTCTATACATATGATCTGTCTACAGTATATGCATGCGTCGCTAGCGACGTATTCGCGACAATCGCCGCCTGTGTAGACGCATCCATACAATCCGCACCGTACATGTGCATAGATATATGTCGGTAACCTTTTTAAAGTCTTTAGCTACACAGGTCTACAAACTGAAAAGCAGTGCATAATTCTTACACGTACACATATGTAATCACATATAATATATATATATATATATATATATATGCAAATGTGTCAACGGTTTCGCAATATTCCTTACGGTTTCGCAATATGTTGCCTCTTGGGGGTCGCCTGGAGCTTCTGGCTAGCTTCTCGGCGTCCTGGGGCGGTTCGGGTTTCCATGCCGGGGCATCTCATGGACCCCTTCTTGGGGCTCTTTTTGGCCGTCTTGGCGGGGTCTGGGGCCGTTTAGGGTCCTCTTGGGCCGTTTGGGGGTTCAACCACGAGACCATCCATGCGCAAGGGCTCCCACGAGGGCGCGAAGTTATTCGCGCTTCGCGCTTCGCGGTCCTCGTTCCTTCTCCCCCTCCTCCTCGTCCTCCTGTTCTCCCTTTGGGAGGGCGGCGCGAGAGCGCGAAGTTATTCGCGCTTCGCGCTTCGCGCAGCGCGAAGCGCGAAGTTGGGAGCCCTAGCATGCGACTGACGCAAGACAACCACTCGACATCCACGGGGCAACGACGGGAAAACCGCAGGGCAACCCACGGGACAACCGATGGGACAGCCACGGCAGCACCACGGGGCAGCCCATGGGACAAACACTGGCCAATTCGAGACGAGCGAGGGTGAGTATGTTGTCCGAGGTTACCCTAGCCACGGCCGAAACATCATCACCTCTGCGCAGTTTCGCTTCAGCTGCGCGCGCGACACGAACCGACACCGTCTGTCTGGTTGGGGCCACACGTTCTTCTCACATGTTCAATTTGTTGCGGTTTTCTCCAGATTGGTTCGCGATTGTGACTTGATTCATTTGCGACTGATTTGTGCTGGTGTCCGGATTGGCTTGCGAGGGTGCCCCGACTGATTTGCGATTGGTGCGCTGTGGTGTTGCAATTTTTTCCCAGTCGGGACTCAGGCCCATGGTTCTAACTCAGTCTTTTTAGTGGGCGGGCCTTGTCTGTCTCCACATGTACAAAGATACTACGCGAAGGATGGTACGGTAGGATTGCGCCGCGTTGATACGGAAGCGTCTCCAACGCGAGCATTCAAGGTTGAACGCCGCCGTCGGCCCAGAATCGGCCGATATCGAACGATCTGCGCTATCGGAAAGCGGTATCAGAAACCGACGCCGACGTTGTCACGACGCACAAGCTTGCTGTACGCCCCGAGGGAGGTTCTTCCCTAGAGAGCCAGAGCCGCAGCAGCGTCAGACTCCCACCTCGCTTGACCCAGTCCCAGGCGAAAGCCGGCACGGGCCACACGAGGAAGTGCGCGTCACCCGCTCTCTTTGGCCGCGGGACAGTGCGATCGGATTGCTCGTCAATGGCCGCACGGTGGTGCGCGTGCGAGTGATAGGGGGCCACATGCGAACCCTACCCCTACCCCCCCTTCCCTCCCCACCCTCCCCCTCAGAAATCGTGGGGGGTAGGGGTAGGGTTCGCATGTGGCCCCCTAAGTGAACCACGCGCAGGCCAGCGCCAGGTTACAAACTTGGCGTCGCGTGGAGTCTGAAAGCGACAGGTTCGATGCCGACGGCAGCCTCCGGTCGGGTGCGCGGGCTCCGGGCGCTCGGAGGTGCGAGGGGCGAGAGGACCACGCAAGGCGGCAGGAGGTTAATAATACCTGCACGAACGAAATGGGTACATAAAGAATGGGTACAATGCCCAACAGCGCTTCCTGGTCATTCTGAACAGGACTCGCTGTCGGTGTCGCCGCGGCCTGTGTACATTTGAGGCAGAAGGCCGGCTGCCCAGCAGCGGCCGCTGTTGGTTTGGGACAACAGTTGTTGTTGAACATTATTTATTCTAAAGAATAATTATTGTT
>CAUYUJ010010483.1:25000-28217 GCA_963575745.1 Prorocentrum cordatum | reverse complement strand
CCCTTATGTCAACGCAGAGGATCTGGAAACAAATATGCGTGCTAGAGTTGGAATTGGTCTCAGTCTTTGGTCAGCGCACGAGCACTACGTTAAGATGAGCAAGAGGGCACCGAAGCGAAAGCAAAAACGCACCGAATTGCATCGATTCTAAGATATGCAAATTGGATCCTCCAAGTACTAATAGTAGTAGTAGTAGTAGTAGTAGTAGTAGTAGTAGTAGTAGTAGTAGAAGTAGAAGTAGAAGTAGAAGTAGAAGTATAAGTAGTAGTAGTAGTAGTAGTAGTAGTAGTAGTCGTAGTAGAAGTAGAAGTAGTAGTAGTAGTCGTAGTAGTAGTGGTACTAGTGGTAGTAATAATAGCAGTAGTGGTGGTAGCTTAGTACTCGTTAGTCGTTGTCTAGTAGTCGTAGTTGTCGTAGTAGTCGTAGTAGTCGTGAGTAGCGTAGTAGTAGTAGTAGTAGTAGTAGTAGTTAGTTAGTGGTTGTAGTAGTAGTAGTAGTGTTAGTCGTAAGTATTATTAGTAGTTGTAGTAGAAGAAGTAATAGGAGTAGTAGTAGTAGTACTAGTAGTAATGGTGGTAGTAGCACGAGTAGTAGTAGTAATAGTCGTAGTAGTAGTGAAATAAGTAGCAATAGTAGTATTAGTAGTAGTAGTAGTAGATGAAATAGTATTAGTAGTAGTAGTAGTAGTACTAGTAGTAGTGGTAGTAGTAGTAGCAGTAGTAGTAGTAGTAATAGTCGTAGTAAAAGTAGTCGTAGTCGTAGTCGTAGTCGTAGTTGTAGCAGCCTTAGCCGTAATAAAGGTAGTAGTAGTAGTAGTCGTAGTAGTAGTAATAGTAGTAGTATTAGTAGTAATCGTAGTAGTAGTAGTAGTAGTAGCAGTAGCAGCAGCAGTAGCAGCAGCGTCGTAGTCGGTGTCGTAGTCGTAGTCGTAGTAGTAGTCGTAGTAGTAGTAGTAGTATAGTAGTAGTAGTAGTAGTAGTAGTAGTAGTAGTAGTAGTAGTAGTAGTGGTAGTCGTAGTAGTAGTTGTAGTAGTAGTAGTAGTGGTAGTAGTGGTAGTAGTAGTAGTAGTAGTAGTAGTAGTAGTGGTACTAGTCGTAGTACTAGTAGTAGTAGAAGTAGTAGTTGTAGTAGTAGTAGTGATAGTAGTAGTAGTAGTAGTAGTAGTAGTAGGAGTCGTAGTAGAATTCGTAATATTATTATTAGAATGATTAGAAGTAGTAGTAGTAGTAGTAGTAGTAGCAGTAATAATAGTAGTCGTAGTAGTCGTTGTAGTCGAAGTAGTCGTTGTAGTCGTCATAGTAGTAGTGGTAGTGGTACTAGTAGTAGTAGTAGTAGTAGTAGTAGTAGTAGTAGTAGTAGTAGTAGTAGTAATAGTAGTAGTAGTTGTAGTAGTAGTAGTAACAGGAGTAGTAGTAGTAGTAGTAGTAGTAGTAGTAGTAGTAGTAGTAGTAGTAGTAGTAGTAGTGGTAATCGTCGTAGTAGTAGTAGTAGTAGTAGCAGCAGTCGTAGTAGTGGTAATAGTCGTAGTAGTAGTGAAATAACTAGTAATAGCAGTAGCAGTAGTCGTAGTAGTAGTCGTAGTAGCAGTAGTAGTAGTAGTAGTAGTAGTAGTAGAAGTACTAAAAGTAGTAGTAGAAGTAGTAATAGAAGTAGTAGTAGTAGTAGTAGAAGAAGTAGTAGTAGAAAAAAATAGTAGTAGTAGTAATAGTAGTAGTAGTAGTAGTAGTAGTAGTAGTAGTAGTGGTAGTAGTAGTAGTAGTAACAGTAGTAAGAGTAGTAACAGTAGTAACAGTAGTAGTAGTAGTAGTAGTAGTAGTAGTAGTAGTAGTAGTAGTAGTAGTAGTAGTAGTCGTAGTCGTAGTCGTAGTCGTAGTAGTAGTAGTAGTAGTAGTAGTAGTAATAATAACCGGAATCCAAAGGAATCCTGAGGAATTCCGAAGAATTCGAAGGAATCTGGAGGAATTCCGAAGATCCCATTCGTGGTTGTAATTAGTCTCACTTCTGGTTGGAATTGGTCTCATTTCTGGTTGCAATTCGCTCCAAACGATTGGAATTGGGACTAGTCGGTTGTAATTCGTTCCATTTCGGGTCCGAACCCCCCACCCCCTCCCCCCCTTTCGACACGCCGCCCCCTGACGCCGGAACCCGACCCCCGCCACCCGTACCCCTAGTCCCCACCCGAACCCAAACCCCGAATCCGAACCCTAACCACTAACCCCAGCCCCAAAGGGAGTCACGAGGGGCCCCCTACCCCCTAACCACTAACCCCAGCCCCCTACTCACTACCCCCTACTCACTACTCGCTATTCGCTACTCACGACTCACTACTCACTATCCACTACTCACTACCCACCACCCACTACTCGCTACTCACTACTCCCTACTCACTACTCCCTCCTCCCTACTCACTCCTCACTACCCACTACTCAATACTCACTACTCACTAAGCACTACTCACTACTCCCTATTCACTAACCCACTATCCAGTACTCGCTACTCACTACTAACTACTCATTGCCCACAAATCACTATTCACCACCCACTACTCGCTACTCGCTACTCCCTACCCCCTACACAATACTGACTACACAGTACTCAGTACTCGCTACTCCCATACTCGCTACTCCATACTCACTACGTACTCCCCGCTACTCACTTTTCTCTACTCACTACTTACTACTCCCTACTCACAACATAGTCTCTAGTCACTAGTCACAACTCACTCATCACTAGTCACTACCCACTACTCACCAATCGCTACTCACTACCCGATATTCGCTACCCACTTCTTACTACTCACTGCTCACTACTTCCTACTCCCTACTCACTAATCACTACCCACTACTCACTACTGACTACACTCTATTCACTACTCACTACTCACTACTCGCTACTGCTTACTCACTACTCACTGCCACGACCCACTACTTTCTATTGACTATTCATCACTACTCAGTACTCACTACTCACTACGCACTACGTACTACTCAGTACTCAGTACTCAGTACTCACTACTCACTACTCGCTACTCACTACTCACTACTCACTACCCACTACTCACAAATCACTACTCACTACGCACTACGCGCCACCCACAACTCACTACTCACTAATCACTACTCGCCACCCATTACTCACGACCCACTACTCACTACCCAGTACTCATTACTCCCTACTCCCTACTCAGTACTCACTACTCGCTACTCGCTACTCACT
>CAUYUJ010010483.1:0-22500 GCA_963575745.1 Prorocentrum cordatum | reverse complement strand
TTGTAGTAGCGTACTCGTAGTAGGTCGTAGTGACTGCAGTAGTAGTAGTAGTAGTAATAGTAGTATGTAGTAGTCGTTCGTCGTCGTCGTAGTAGTAGTAGGAGTAGTAGTAGTAGTAGTAGTAAACAGTCTTAGTAGTTAGTAGTAGTAGAAGAAGAGATGAAGTAGAATTAGTAGCAGTAGTAGTTACGAGTTACCAGTAGAAGTAGTGGTAGTAGTAGTAGTAGTAGTTGCAGTAGTCGTTAGTAGTAGTTAGTAGTAAGTAGTAGTGGTAGTAGTAGTAGTCGTAGTAGCAGTCGCAGTAGTAGTAGTAGTAGTAGTAGTAGTAGCCGTACTCGTAGTAGCAGTAGTACTAGCAGTAGTAGTAGTAGTAATAGTAGTAGTAGTAGTAGTCGTAGTAGTAGTAGTAGTAGTAGTAACAGTAGTAGTAGTAGTAGCAGTAGTAGTAGTAGTAGTAGTATTCGTGGTATTAGCAGTAGTAGTAGTAGTCGTAGTCGTAGTAGTAGTAGAACTACTACTACGAGTACCAGTACTAGTAGTAACCGTAGTAGCAGTAGTCGTAGTAGTAGTAGTCGTAGTAGTAGTAGTAGTAGTAGTAGTAGTAGTACTAGTAGTAGTAGTAGTTAGTAGTAGTAGTAGTAGTAGTAGTAGTAGTAGTAGTAGTAGTAGTAGTAGTAGGTAGTAGTAGTAGTAGTAGTAGTAGTAGTAGTAGTGGTAGTAGTAGTAGTATCAGAAGTAGTAGTAGTGGTAGTTGTCGTAGTAGTAGTAGTTGTAGTAGTAGTTGTAGGAGTAGTGTAGGAGTAGTAGTAGTAGTAGTAGTAGTGTAGAGTGGTGGTAGTAGTAGTAGTAGTAGTAGTAGTAGTAGCAACCGTAGTTGTAGTCGTAATCGTAGTCCTGGTCGTGGTCGTAGTCGCAGTAGTACTGGTAGTAATGGTACGCAAAAATGCAATCCGCGAGCGGGCGGGCCCCTGGGCACGTGAGATGGCGCACGCCTGTAGGCCAACCAACAAACCAACCAACCAGCTAGGCAGGCAACCAACCAGCCAACCAGCCAGCGAGCCAACCAAGCAGCCAACCAGCCAAAGAACCAGCCAGCCAGCCAACCAGGCCACCAACCAACTGCCAACCAGCTACGAGGGGGCGGAGCCGTAGTAGTAGTAGTAGTAGTAGTAGTAGTAGTAGTAGTAGTAGTAGTAGTAGTAGTAGTAGTAGTAGTAGTAGTAGTAGTAGTAGTAGTAGTAGTAGTAGTAGTCGTAGTAGTTAGTAGTAGTAGTAGTAGTAGTAGTAGTAGTAGTAGTAGTAGTCGTAGTAGTAGTAGAGTAGTAGTAGTAGGAGTAGTAGTAGGAGTATTAGTAGTAGTAGTAGTAGTAGTAGTCGTAGTAGTAGTTAGTAGTAGTAAGTAGTAGTAGTAGTAGTAGTCGTAGTAGTAGTAGTAGTAGTAGTAGTTAGTAGTAGTAGTAGTAGTAGTAGTAGTAGTAGTAGTAGTAGTAATAGTAGTAGTAGTAGTAGTAGTAGTAGTAGTAGTAGTAGTAGTAGTAGTAGAATTCCGAAGAAACTCCGAATAATCAAAAGAAAGGCTGAGGAATTCCGAAGAATCCGAAGGAATCCTGAGGAATTCCGAAGGAGGAATCCAAAAGGAATTCCGAAGGAGGAATCCAAAAGGAATTTCGAAGGAGGAATCCAAAGGAATCCCGAAGGAGGAATCCAAAGTAATTCCGAAGAATTCCGAAGGAACCCGAAGGAATTCCGAAGGATTCCTGAGGAATTCCAAAGGAATCCGAAGGAATTCCGAAGGAATCCGCAGGAATTCCGAAGGAATCCCAAGGAATTCCGAAGGAGTCCTACAGAATCCTGAGGAATTCCAAAGGAATCCCAAGGAATTCCGAAGGAGTCCTAAAGAATCCGGAGGAATTCCGAAGAATTCGAAGGGATCCGGAGGAATTCCGAAGATCCCATCCGTGGTTGCAATTGGTCTCATTTTTGGTTGGGTTGGAATTGGTCTCATTTGTGGTTGGAATTGGTCTCGTTTCTGGTTGCAATTCGCTCCGAACGGTTGGAATTGGGACTAGTCGGTTGTAATTCGTTCCATTTCGGGTCTGAACCCCCCCCCCCCTTCAAGGGAGGGAGGGGGGGGGGGTCGGGACCCCCCCCCCTCAAGGGGGGAGGAGGGGGGGGGTCCTGAGGGTGGGGGGGTGGGGGGGTTCTGGACCCCCCCCTTTTAGTGTATTCAGGGAGATCCAGTGGCGCACTTTCCCAATTTCACTTAGGCGCGGCGAATGGCTGTCGTTCAAAACCCCGTCAGAAGGCGGGCCGCGCGCGACGGGGCGAAAAAGCCCTCCCGCCGTGACGCGGCGCGTGCTTGCTCCCGGGATACAGCGCTGCAAGCGCACGCGTAGTCTAGTATTCAGGCCAAGTGCAGCAACATATGCACGAGAGAGCGCGCCCGCGGTACCCTTGCTGCCCTCCCCCTCCCCTATCTGCCCTCCCCCTAGCTGCCCTCCCCCCTAGCTGCCCTCCCCCCCTAGCTGCCCTCCCCCCTAGCTGCCCTCCCCCCTTGGACCTCCCTAGCTGCCTCCCCCCTTGGACCTCCCCCCCCCTAGCTGCCCTCCCCCCCTAGCTGCCCTCCCCCCTTGGACCTCACCTGCTGGAGGCCCTCGCCCCTGTCTTCCCGCTCCTCGAAAGCTGCCCCCCTCCCTCCTCTCGCGCTCCGGAAGCTACCCCCGCCCTCCTCCCTTTCCAGCGGGGGGAGTGCTTGGCTAACCCCCCCCCCCTGGACCTCCCCTGTCAGATGCCCCCCCCCCTCCTTTTTTTCCGCCCCTCGGAAGCCATCCCCCCCCCCTTCGCGCTCCGGAAGCTGCCCCCCTCTTCCCCCCCCTCCCCCCAGGAGCCCCCCAGCCCCCCTTTGAACCTCCACTGCTGGAAGCCCCCCCCACATCCTCCCCTTTTTGACTACAGGAAGGGGGGGGCTTGGATGCCCCCCCCGCCTTTGGCTATTGTGAAGGAAGGAGCGCCGGAGACCAAAAGGACCGAAAACCAAAGGGCCACCGAAAACCGACAAGGTGCGAAAACCAGAGGCACGCCACGAAAACCGAAGGAACGCCTAAAACCAAAAGGGAGCCAAAACCAAAGGAGCGCCGAAAACCAAAGGAGCGCCGAAAACCAAAGGGGCGCCAAAAACCGAAAGGTCGCCGACAACCACACAGGAGCCGAAAACCAAAGAAGCGCCGAAAACGCAAAGAGCGCCGATAAGCAAAGGGGCGCCGAGAACCCCGAGGAGCCGAAAACCAAAAGAACACCCAGAATCCAAAAGGCGCCGAAAACCAAAAAAGGGTCCGAAAGCCAGCGGGGCGCCGAAAACCAAAAAGGCGCCGAAAACAAAAAGAGCGCCGAAAACCAGAGCAGCGCTGAAAACCAAAATAGCGCCGAAAACTCAAGGCGCCGAAACCCAAAAGGGCGCCGAAAACCAAAGGGTCGCCGAACTTGAAAAGGACGCCGAAAACCAAAGGGGCGCTGAAAACCAAAGAGGCGCCGAACACCAAAGAGGCGCCGAAAACCGCAGGAGCGCCGAAAACCGCAGGAGCGCCGAAAACAACAAGGGCACCGAGAACCAAAGGAGCGCCGAAAACCGAAAGGCGCAGAAAACCAAATGGGCGCCAAAAACCAAGGAAGCGCCGAAAACAAAAAGGAGGACGACAGCCAAAAAAGCGCCAAGCACAAAAAGGCGCACCGAAAACCAAGGGGGCGCCGAAACCAAGGGGGCGCCGAAAACCAAAGGGGCGCCAAAAACCAGGAGGGCGCCCCAAACCAAAGGAGCGCCGAACATCCAAAGGTTGCCGAAAAACCAAAAGCGCGTCGATTACCGGAAAGACGTCGAATACGAAAGGGGCACCGGAAACGACAGAAGCTCTGGAATCGGACAGTGAGCCGAAAACCAAAAGGGCGCGGAAACCCAAAGGGGCGCCAAAGGTCAAAGGAGCGCCGAAAACCAAAGAGGCGCCAAATTCCAAAGAAGCACCGAAAAACAAAGGGGCGCCGAAAACCAACGATACGCCGAAAACCAAAAGGGCGCCGAAAAACCAAAGGGGCGCCGAATACCAAAGGGCGTCGAAAACCAAAGGGCGCCAGAAACCAAAGGCGCGCCGAATGCCGAAGGGCGCCGAAAACCAAAGGTGCGTAAAAATCGAAAAAGTGCCGAAAACCATAGGAGCCCCGAAAACTAAAGGGGCGCCGAAAACTAAAAGGGCGCCACAAACCAAGAGGGCGCCGAAAAACCAAAGGGGCGTCGATAACCAAAAGGGCATCGAAAACCAAAGGGCGTCAGAAACCAAAGGGGCGCCGAAAGCCGAAGGGCGCCAGAAACTAAAGGGGCGCCGAAAGCCGAAGGGCGCCGAAAACCAAAGTGGCGCCAAAGACCAAAGAGTGTCGAAAACCAAAAGAACGCCGAAAACCAAAGAGCGCCGAAACCCAAAAGGGCGCCGAAAACCAAGAGGGTGTCGAAAACCAAAGGGGCGCCGGAACCCAGGAGGGAAAACCGCCGATGCGCCGAAAACCAAAGGGTGCGCAGAAAACCAAAAGGGCGCCGAAAACCAAAGAGGCGCCGAACGCCAAAGAGGCACCGAAAACCAAAGGGGCGCCGAAAACCAACGATGCGCCGAAAACCAAAAGGGCGCCGAAAAACTCAAAAGGGCGCCGATAACCAAAAGGGCGTCGAAAGCCAAAAGGCGCCAGAAACCAAAGGCGCACCGAAAGCCGAAAACCAAAGGGGCGCTAAAATCCAAAGTGCCGAAAACCATAGAAACCCCGAAAACTAAAGGGGCCCCGAAAACTAAAAGGGCGTCGAAAACCAAGAGGGCGCCGAGAACCAAAGGGGCGCCGAAAACGAAGAGGGCGCCGAAAACTAACGATGCGACGAAAACCAAAGGGTGCGCAGAAAACCAAAAGGGGCGCCGAGACCCAAAGGAGCGCCGAAAACCGAAAGGGCACCGAAAACCAAAGAGGCACCCAAAACCGTGGGGGCACCAAAAACTAAAAAGGAGCCGCAAACCACAAGGGCACCAAACACAAAAAGGCGCGCCGAAAACCAATGGGGCGCCGAAAACCAAGCAGGCGACGAAAACCAAAAGAGCACTGAAAACCAAAGGGGCGCCGAAAACCAAGAGGCAGCCGAAAACCAAAGGGGTGCTGAACACCCAAGGGGCGCCGAAAACCGACAGGACACCGAAAACCAACCGAAAACCAAAAGGACGCCGAGAAACCAAAGGGGCGTCGGTAACCAGAAGGGCGCCGAATACGAAAGGGGCGCCGCAAACAACAGAAGCTGCGAAGACGGACAAGGAGCTGAAAACGAGAAGGGCGGGGCGCGGAATCCCACAAGGGCGCCAAAGGCCAAAAGGGCGCCGAAAACCAAAGAGGCGCCGAACACCAAGAGGCACCGAAAACCCAAGGGGCGCCGAAAACCAACGATGCGCCGAAAACCAAAAGGGCGCCGAAAAACTCAAGGGGCGCCGATAACCAAAAGGGCGTCGAAAACCAAAGGGCGCCAGAAACCAAAGGCGCGCCGAAAGCCGAAGGGCGCCGAAAACCAAAGGTGCGTCAAAATCCAAAGAGTGCCGAAACCATAGGAACCCCGAAAACTAAAGCAGCACCGAAAACGAAAATGGAGCCGCAAACCAAGAGGGCGCCGAAAACCAATAGGGCGCCGAAAACTAACGATGCGCCGAAAACCAAAAGGGGCGCCGAAAACCAAAGGAGCGCCGAAAACCGCAGGAGCGCCGAAAACCAAAGGAGCGCCGAAAACGAAAGAAAGGGGCGCCGAAAACCGAAGGGGCGCCGAAAACCCAAAGATGCCGAAAACCACAAGTACGCCGAAAACCAACGGGGCGCCGAAAACCAAGGAAGAAAAAAACGCCACCTTCAGCCAGGGCCCTCCAGCTGGAAAAGCCAACAGAAGCCCCCCACCCCCTTGGGAAAAAGGAGCCCGGGCTTACCCGGGGTCCTGAAAAGGAGGGCAGGGAGGGTGTAGCTTCGAAGCCCCTCCTTTGGAAAGAAAGCCCGGGCTGGGGGGTAGTCTGGAAGCCTCCAGAAGCCCCTCCCCTTCCAAGGGAGGGGGGTAGCTTCAGGCTGGAACCTCCCTTTTAGTAAGAACAGTGCCACGAGCGCGCTCCTGCATTTGTACGGAGAGCCCCGTGCAAGCTTCCGGTGTGAAAACACAAACCACACAGGCCGCATCTCATCGATATCATTGCCGTCCCATGTGAATCTCGCCAGCCTTCTTGGCATAGGTGGTTAAGCGCGTTTGTTGTTCTATCCCCCTTCTTCTCATGAGGGGAGGAACTTACCTCTACCCATGCCCATCGCTGAGTCTGGACGGGGGGGGAGGGCGACGCGCGCTAGATCATCCAAGATGCCCCAAGATGTGTACTCCGAGATTGCCTCAGATAGCCCTGAATGACGTTCAATACAGACACGATATCAACTGTTTTCCAGCAAGCCTCCAAGCGGCAACAACACTACGTACTCCAAGACGGCTTCAAGTGGCCACTGACGACGCCAGCTGAACTGGAACCCAGCTGAACTCGGACCCAACTGAACTCGGACCTAAGCTGAACTCGGACCACGCTGAACTCGGACCCAAGCTGAACTCGGACCTGGCTGATTTCCAACCCGAGACCGCTGCCCCCACCCGTCCCTGCCGCGCTGGCGCCACGCGGCCCCCTCCGCCCCATCCCCCCCAGGCCGTCACATGCCACACCTTTCGTCTTCACTCTTGGAACTCTCCTGGAGCTCGTTTGGGCCGTGTCTCGGACGCTTTGAAGGAGCATTGGGGGACCCTTGGGGCCCCCTCGGGCCGTCTTGGGGTCCTCTTAGGCCGTCTTGGGGCTCTCTCTCCCTCCTTTTCTCGAGCGCAAACGAGGAGGCCATGCTCAGACGAAGCCTCCCAAGACCAGACCGCAGCCTGGACGTAAAAAAAAAATACGCAGACACGAGCTTGCGACGCCCGCGGGGCTGCCTGCCTACCAGCGCCATTAGGGGGCGCACGGGTGGCAGCTCAGTGAGGTAGGGCACGCAGGACAGTCCGGTCGTGCGGCGCCAGGCCGAGCAAGAGGCTCCAGCGCAGGCGCGCGGCGAAGAGAAACGGTCGGGCGTGAATTACACGTCGGTCGGAAGACGTAGGTAAAAACATGAAGCAGGAAGGCAGCTAAAGTAGATTGGGTCCAGGCCCTCCCAGTGAACAAGAAAACACAGCAAAACCATATTGATCCTTGAAGTAGGAAAGCGCTAGAAATATAGTGGGATCTGGGAATCCAGAAGTACCTACTTTGAACGACCGGCGTGTAATGGGGGGGCGATCAGTGAGGGGGGAGAAGCAAGGTGCACGAGCGGGAGGGTCGAAGAACGACGGTGGAAGGGACAACAACTGCCCTGACAGCATGCACGCGCTGCCACGCCAGCTGGCGGAGCACGTGCAGAAGGAACGAGGAATGCCAGAGAACGCAGGGCAAGCTGTCTTGATACATGATGCACGTGCTGTCACGCTGGGTGGCAGAGCACTTGCAGGAAGATCGAGGAACGACGGAGGAAGTAGGGAACACAGCCTTGATATTGAATGCGTGCGCTGTCACGCCAGCTGGCGGAGCACGTGCTGGACGAAGGAGGGGTAACGGAGCATGGAGAGAAAGCCGCCTTGCGACGAGGAAAGACAGAGACAGGAGGCAGAAGGATAAATTGAGAAAGACAAGAACACTCGAGCTTGGGCGGCTCAAGTTGACGGGGCAATCTGAAATTTGACGCGAATTACTCACCGCTGCAAACATAGTTATCGCGGAACCTGGACCAACACAACTCGCGTCAGGACCACCAAAGCGGCGGCAAACCCGAGGTCTGGCCAATTCGAGTCCTACGCGGCATCAGCGCGCCCGTCTGGCGGAGGTCGAGCTGCGACATCAGCGGCGCACAACCGCGTGCCGCATCCTCCGCAACAGCGTACGCCACACGGCGCCGTCGCATCAATACGCGGCAAGGGCCAAGGCGTGAGAGCACCTCTCATCGGGGGTCGTGGCCGTAGCGTCTGTGTCACCTCCGAGGAGACCGCCGACTGGATGCTGGGCATTCCCAAGCTTCCTCGCGTAGACGTTGAGGTACTCGAGACCCTCGCAAGTCTTACCGTTCACCATTTTCACGTCGATCCTACCGAATCGCGTCCACGCCATTCTGTTGGGCCTGTCGCCAGACTTCGCGAAGAAGGTTATCCCAGCACTCTGGTTCGTCCAAGTCCCAGATATTCTCACAATCTGGAAATACACCTCAGAGCACGCACCGCCCAGGCGCATGGCGTCGGCCTCCAAATGCAGCAACGTATCCTGTGGACCTACCCTTCGCGGTATCTGCAACAGAATGATTACCCCCGTCCTGTAGACGTCAAACCGCTCGCCATACATGTTGGTGAGGTGGGGGTCGCCAACGCCAGAGACTGGGCCACTGTCAGGGCCACTGGTTGGTGGGAGTTCTGGCGTCGGTGCTGGGGTGGATACAACCACGGTCGGGGTGGCCATGACCACGGTCGTTATCGAGGGAGCCGTGACGATCAACGGCTCGCCGCTCCAGTCTGCGACAGCCATGGCATTATCAGTGTAGACCTTGACGGCGGAAGAAGCTCCAGCAATCGTGGTGGAGAGGGCGGTGGCAGTGCTGATGTCAGCAGCCTCCACCACGAAGCTAGTCAACACAAGGACTGTGCCATTGGTGAGCTCCACCTCTTCGAAGCCCATCAGCTGGTCAGTAGCAGCGTGGAACCGGCGAACACCCAGGGTGAAACCTGTGATGGTGATGTCGGAGGCGGGCACGGACAGAGCGGAGGATAATCCCTCCTTCTTGGCGGTCTTGTAGACAGTAGAAGCCATGAGGTCAGACGCAGTCACGCCAAGTGGGAGAATCTCGTCCGCGGAGTACTCGGCAGCAACCTTTAGTAATGATGTCGATGATAGTGTCGGTTCTGGGGTCGGTGCTGGTGTCGGCGCTGGTGTCGGTGACAATGTCGGCGCTGGTGTTGTTGCCGGTATCGGTTCGGATGTCGGTGCTGGCGTCGGCGCTGGCGTAGGCGCTGGTGTCGGCGCTGGTGTCGGCGCTGATGTCGGGGCTGGTGTCGGTGCTGGCGTCGGCGCTGGCGTCGGAGCTGGTGTCGGTGCTGGTGTCGGTGACGGTGTCGGTGGTGGCGTCGGTACTGGTGTAGGTGCTGCTGTAGGCGCTGGTGTAGGTGCTGGCGTCGGACCTGGCGTCGGTGCGTGCGTTGGTTCTGGTGTCGGTGCTGGCGTCGGTGCTGATGTCATTGGCGTGCATCCTGCCATCGCCAAGGCTGCGCTCGTGTCTGAGACGCTTACCTTCGCCCAGGTCGCGACGTTGATGCTGCAGACATGAATCCATATGCTAGGCTCAACGATTTCGATGGTACTTCCATCTGCCAATGTCGTCCACAATTCAGTCTGCGCATTAACATCGGGCTGGAAATGAACATGAACGCGGTCTGCCAATTGAAGATAACCCGTGCCGAAATTTGTGCACGGTGTCGCAGAGGTGCACAAGAACTTGTCAAACAGACCCATGTAATGTTCATTGAATTTGTTTGAAATGCCATATAGGCTCGGCGTGGTATCAAGACGGAATGAGAGGTAGAGGGCACCTTCGCCTGTGACAGACTGTGTCTGTCCAATACATTCATCGCACGGGATCTTTACCATCAAAAATTCGGGCCCATCTGGTCCCTCGTTGAGGGGAGAGAGGTTGACCACCGTGTGGTCAGACCCTCGCACAAACTCCACCACCTCGGCCCCTGTCAGCCAACCGAGCCTGTAGCGCGTAACAGCATTAGGGTCCGAATACTTAGTTGCCCTTTGATAACCCATGATCGCATCGTCGAGATACTCGCTGAAGGTCCCGTCGGAGTTGTACCCTCCGCAGTGGACGAGGCCCCAGTTGTGCCCCACCTCGTGGAAGAAGGTCTGCCAGGTGATGGCCTGGCCCTGGTACTGGGACCACCCGTTCCAGCCCCCAGAGGTTGGCAAAAAAACACTGGCCTGAAATGTACTCCCAGGATACAGCACCATGACATTCGTGTAACTTTTGGTCTGGTACTGTGTCATAAAGGCACCGTGCTGGCTTACGCTTTGATACAAGTTCCACAGGCTGCCACCCCAATTCGCAGGGTCTCCAGGCGCTTCCATTTGGAAGAAGTCCACACTATCGGCGTCCAACCAGAGCTTGTGCCACGAGCTGTGATACAAAGAATCGTTGAAGCCTGAACATCTGTGAGGCTCAAAGGGTCAGGGTGTCCCGGTGTAGCGTCATTGTACGTCATGTAGACGACGAGGATCGGACCGTACGATCCCGATGGCGACACCATTGACCCAGTCGTTCCAGATGGGGCATACTCTGCGTCATCTGGATGGGTGTCCAAATACTCATTGAACAACTCTTCTGGTGTTACCGGTGAAGAATGTTTGTGTTTCCGTGCAGGTGAAGGGTCAGAATCAGGTTCGAGTCGAAAGTGAAGCGACGGCCGCAACTCGTCGCCGCCGCTGGGTATCACATGCACGCTGGCCACTTCCTTCATGTTGCAGGCGCAGGTGGCCGCAACAAAATGTAAGAGTAATAACGTCATCGACGCTTCGATCGGCGAACCTGCGTCGAGAATGCGAGAGGAAGTGAATATGGTATGCAAGGGCACTGGACCCAAAAGCTTGAGCCAAAATGACTGCGGAAGGCCGTCTTGGGGCTCTCTTGGCCCGTTTTTTTTTTGTTGTTTTTGTTTTCCGTTTTTTTTTGTTGTTTTTGTTGTTTTTTGTTGTTTTTTTTGTTTTTTTTTGTTGTTTTTGTTGTTTTTGTTTTTTTTGTTGTTTTTGTTGTTGTTGTTTTTGTTGTTTCTGTTGGCCTGTTTTTTGTTGTTTTTTTGTTGTTTTTGTTTTTGTTTTTGCTGTTTTTTTTGTTGTTGTTTTTTTGTTGTTTTTTTTTGTTGTTTTTTTTGTTGTTTTTGTTGTTGTTTTTTTAATATTTTTTTTTTTCCGCGAACCGCCACGCAAACCGCCAATAAGCCACGGGCTGCCATCCACCCTTGTAGGACGAAGGCCTCCGCCTGTGGGCCGCGCAGCCTTCGGCCGGGGGCGCACCAAAAGTGTTGGACTGCAGATTCCCGCGTCCATCCCGTCGACACAGAAACTGACTACCTACCAGACCACCCCAACCCAACCCGAAGACCCGAATTTGACCCGAATTTCGGGTTGGGGGGGGTACGGATACCATGTGTTTTTTCAACGTTTCCCGACCCCCCCCCACTGGAAATGGAGGGCAAATTGAGGGCTTCGGGTTGGGTTGGGGTGGTTTGGTGGGTGGTGATAAACAGTGCCACGACCCAATGACGCCAGTCTGAGTCGCACAGGGGGGAGGGGTCAAAGGAAGGCGAAGGATAAAGCGACAAAGCGAAACACAGCGCCGACAATAAGGATAGGTTCTTTGGCCAACAACTGTGGATCAGGAATTCTGGCACGTGAGCGCAGCAAGACCTAAAGTGCCAAGCGTTCAGCCTCGAAAAACGGCATCCGAAGGCGTCAGACGGGCCATGAACGCCCTGCGTCGCACTACTCCGTGTAGAGCTCACTCTGTGTGCGCTGCATTACTCCGACGAACTGTACGATGATGCCGACCAACAAGATGACGTGGAAGACGGCGTTCTGGTTGAAGTCCTTTGGATACGGACACAACGTGTCGAAGTCTGCCGCGCACTGGTCTCTGCATCCCGCTGGCACAAACAGTTGCTGCAACCATGCGGCGAGGATGGTGCCCGAGCCAGCGGCGATCGCTGGCATGCCGATTTCTCCACCGCAAGCCCGGCAGCATGCCCAGATCGAAATGATCAGGCTCGCGAGCAAAGATACCAACAAGTTCGGTGCACCAGACCACAACTTCAGCAACTCGGTATTGAACACCAAATAAGCCTCGACCGCGGCGACGACAAAGGCGACGAGTGCGAGGGCAGGTTTCCAGACGGCGCGCATCGAGTACGGAAGCACCATCCCCAGGCCACACGTGTAGATCGAAGGTGTAGTGGTCACCGCGACGAGCCACGTCCAGATCCACCCGCTGTTTTCGGCTCCCATGGTGAACGCTTCCATCTCCCCCTGTGAGTGGTAAATCCCGATCCACATGTGCGCGAGACCCCCTGAAAGGAAAGCAACCCCGTAGAACATGGCGGAGGCGGAAAACGCACGAATGACGAGGACTCCCGGAGAGTACTTGTCTAAGGACCTTTGCTTGCAGATGACGACCAGGGCACAGGCGACGCTCGTGCAACTTATTATGAAGTCCGTCACGTAACCCGCGACCGAAAAGCCAAACACGCATTCGCCTTCAGAGCCAACAGATACCGAATCTTCGACCGAAAGACGACGGCCGATGAACTCGGCATCCAGCGCTGCAGACTCCATGCTCGGAAACCACGATAAGAATGCGCGCGGGGATGAACAAGGACTCGAATAGTCCCAGAAACGTGAGCGCACTTGGCTTGAGCCAAAATGGCTACGGATGGGGCTCTCTTGGCCCGTCTTGGGACCCATTTGGCCGTATGGTGGCTGTCTGGGGACCATCGTGGGGTCGTCTTGACACCGTCTAAGCAAGGCCTTCTTAGGCTGTTTTGGGTCCCACAGGAGGCCCTTCTGGGCCGTCTTGAGGCCGTCTTGGATGCCTCTTGGGCCCTCGTAGGGTCTTCTGGGGCCATCTTCGGACCCTCGTGGGGGCCCCTCGGGCCATCCTGGAACCATCGTGGAGGCTTGCTGGGCCGTCGTGAGCCGACAGAAGCCCGAAGAGGCGAGGATGCGAAAATCCATAAGAACCAGAGAGAATCTGTCGATCTTGAGTCACCTTGAGGCAACATTCGGCTGCCTTGGGCCGTCCTGTCGGGGATGGACAAACCTCCCTTTAGTAGAACGTGGTTTAATGAAAACGACTTCGGGCCCAAACCTGGCTGGCGCAAGCCTGGAAAATAACGGCCACGGCGCCCTCTCGAAAACCGAAAACGGACAATTCACTAATCGACGTGTCACTGTTGGGGGTTGTGTCCACCCCCGATCCTGGCCGAAGCATCCTGGGCCATCTTGTTGGCCGTGGTTGCCAGCATGGGCCGTCTTGGAAGCTCGGGCCGCGGACACCCACAGTTTGCAACGAGGGCTCGCGGCCTCGGCCGCGCGGATCCACCTGCTCTTACGAGGGATCGTGGCCTCGGGAGGACTCTTAGAGGGAAAAGAACTATGCACATGCACCGATTCTGGCCAGGCCCATCCTGAGCCCAGGATCGGTGCATACGCCCTCCTACCTTGGCCAGGAAGGCATATGCACCGATCCTGGGTCAAGGATGGGCCTTACCAGGATCGGTGCATGTGCATAGTTCTCTTCGCCCGAACTCTGCTGGCAAAAGGGGAGCCTCTTATCAAGAAAAGGAAGTCCATACCGAGCAGCACTCGGCATTCCAACACACCTGCGTCGCGCAGGCACGGTATCAGCGTATTGTGCTCTACTTGTCAGGTGGCAGCGCAGGGCAACGGACGAAGAACAGCTGGAATATACTCATCACGTGGCAACGCAAACAAAGTGGACAACATGCATATCGATTAAACCCGTCCCGTGGCAACGCAAATCCTCGTGTGAAGTGTGAACAAAAGAAACAATTATGATCGAATCGTTATGTGGCAACGCAAGGGGCGGAACATATATCGTTCTCTTATACTCGTCACGCGGCAACATAATGTGGGGCAACAACAACTGAGACTCCAACTCTTTCACACGGCAAATGGCACCGCAAAAGTGGCGGACAAATTGCTCTTCTACTCCGCTCGCCACGTGCAAACGCAGGGGGGCAGAGCTCATACTAGCCTACCCCACGTGTCACGTGGTAGCGAAGTCGGGGCGTGAAACATGCAATTCTGCTCTACTCATCACGTGGCAACACACGGGGGTGAAACAAGTAGTACTCTGTTCTACTCGTAAGGGTACACCGCAAGAAACAAAATTGCAAATACTTCGATGTTCCACTCGTCACGAGTTACCGCAAGGGACAACAACAAATGCCACTCTACTTGAATCGTCACGTGGCATCGCGGACGGGCGGGAACACACTAGTCTACTCCAGTCGTCGCGTGGCAACGCAGGGGGGCGGGGAGAAATACGGGTCAGCTCTGTTCATCGCGAAGCAGCACAAGGGCAGCGGACAGACATTTGATTGCACTCCACCCGTGGCGTGGCAATGCTGACGGGGCGAAAATCATAGTCACTCGGGCGAACGGTCCTGCACCGTCCCCGGGTGCGCGGCTGAATTAAGGTTCCCCGCGGCGGATTCTCCGGTTCTGACAAAAAAATGGTTGATCCCCCCTCCCCGATAACACTGGGCGCCCGAGTTATCCGGGGTAACTCGGGTCCGGGGTAACTCGGGCTTGGATTCCCGAAAAAGGAACCCGAGTTATCCCTGACCCGAGTTATCCCTGATGATTCGGGGCTCTGGACGCCCGAGTTATCCGGGGTAACTCGGGTCCGGGGTAACTCGGGTTTGGATTCCCGAAAAACGAACCCGAGTTATCCCTGACCCGAGTTACCCCTGTTCCCTCCTGGGGCTCGCACCCTGTTTTTCGCAACGGAAAATCCCGTGACCTCAAGCTGGAACGCGTTTCTTTATGTTCGGCGATGACGGGCGTCATGAGGGGAGGGGGGGGGCGAACGGAGGGTATGACGTAACGCCCCCCCCCCCGCCGTGTGGCTCCGGCACCGCAGCCGCGCCCGCGCGCGCGACGCGACGAGCGACGAACAACGAACGACGACGACGACGACGACGACGACGACGACGACGACGACGACGACGACGACGACGACGACACGACGACGACGACGACGACGACGACGACGACGACGACGACGACGACGACGACGACGACGACGACGACGACGACGACGACGACGACTACGCGAGCAGCATGTAGGTGGCGATATGGCCCACTGCGCCTGTGTACACAACAGCGCTCGCGTGCACCACAGCGCGCATGTATACCACAGCGCCTGCGGACACCGCAACAGCCATGTGTAACGCAACGCCTGTGTACACCACAATGCTTGCGTACACTACAGCGCCGGTGTACATGTGTGCACCGCAGCTACCCTGTGCAACGCAGCGCCTGTGTACACCACAATGCTTGCGTGCACCGCAGCGCCTGTGCACGCCACAGCGCGCGTCCACACCGCAGCATCCGCGTGCAGCGCAGCGCTGGTGTACACCACAACGCCTGCGTGCATAAGACAGGTAGAAAAACATGTACGTGAGGATTTGCTGCGGACATTTGGACGCCACGCCAAGAAAGTGCTGACAATCACATGCGACGTTATTCCCTCTTCCCTCCTCCTCCACCTCCACCACCTCCTCCTCCTCCACCTCCACCACCTCCTGCTCCTCCTCCTTACCCCCAGTCGCGCGGGTTGGCGCTACAGCGCACGTGCGCATCTCAGTGCGCACCGAAAACTGGTCTATTGAATCGGTCCACTTGGTTCTTGGACGGCCAATTTAACCGGAGCCGCCTGGACGCAAATGGGAGGAGTTAGGGTGATGCGGGCGGACTCGGGAGGACTCCAGTGGCGCTCCGTTGTCCATAAGGACTATTTTCTGTTGCTTTCTGTGGAAGCCACAAGCGTTCCATTTTGTCATAAGGATTCGTCCTAACATGATATATACAACAGTGGTGCTGTGTTGCACACGGTTGCTGCGGTGCACACAGGCAATGCACGCAGGCATTGTGGTGTACACTGTTGCTCTGGCGCACACGGCTGGTGTGGTGTACGCAGGCGCTGTGGTGTGCACAAGAGCTGCTGTGCCCGCAAACACGGTGGCACAAACTGACGCTGAGTTGCACGCGGCTGCTGTGGTGTACATAGGCGCTGTGGTGCACACAGGCGTTGTGGTGCACGCAGGCACTGTGGTGTACACAGGCGTTGTGGTGCAAATCGCCACCTACATGACGCCGCCGGCGCGAAACGTGACGTCATCGACCCCTTCCACCCTCCTAGATGATTGCCGTTATCGGCCCGGAATAAAAAACAGGTTTGAACCGCGTCCGCGCGCACGACGACTCTGGGCGACGAGCGGCAAGCCACGAGCGACGACGACGACGACGACGACGACGGCGACGACGACTGCGGACCAGACACCTATGCGGATTCCTATGCGGACACCTACGCGGATCCCAGAGCGCACGGCGGCAGTGCCCAGAGCGCGCTGGGGGGGGAGCGTTACGTCATGAATGGGGGGGGGGGGAGCGGGGACCATGACGCCCGTCATGCCCCAAGCAGTTAAGAAATGGGCTCCTGGGATGTGGGCACCCGAACTACTACAAAAACAGCTCCAGACCAATACCTCCTTACAAGTTATTGAAACGTCGCGCTCGCGCCCGGGACTGCCTTGCATCTTACACATGAATCGCGCTCTCGCATGGTACTTTCTCGCGATGTATTCAGGCGTCACGCCTCCACACTCAAGAATCACTCTCTCGCCGTCTGGGTGCGCCGGACCGATTCGCCCGTTAGGGTCCGCCCGCCCGCCCGGCCCACTCGCCTGGTTCTGCCGCTTGTTTTCCTGCTCCTACCCGCCATTCCTGATGATCTCTCGTTCTTTCGTGCCCCATGCTTCCCCCGTTGTCGGTTCCCTCATCACTCCCTTCCCGCTCTCTCTCTCTCTCTCTTTCTCTCTTCTCCTGTCTCCCTCCTCTTCCTCTTTTTGAGGGCTGCGCGGGCAGACATCGCGGGTTTAGGATATACATGTGGACTGACACACAAACAGACGAGAACGAATAGTCTTAAACTTATCGTTGAATTCCCATTTCAAAAAATAATAAGTTTTGTGGATCACCTCCCTCCTGTGCACCTTGTGCTTTTTTGGGTTGAAGTGCCCCTCCCGGGCTCACACCCTCGTAGTACAAGGGAAACTCTTGCGCCTCAGACTGTGTCTTTGGCCACCTGTTCACAACAACAGCGGTTCCCGCCGGATGCGTCGTCACAATGTATTGACAATCGCACTCTCGCGCGGGACCTCCCCACAATTCATAAAATAGAACCTCGCTGTCGCGTGGGACTCCCTCGCAATTGCTTCAGACGCCGCGCCCTCGACACTCGGGAATCACGCTCTCGCTCTGGTGTTCCTCACAGCTTCCTTGGGAGCCGCGCCGTCGCTCGAGACTTCCTCGAGATGAATGCACGGCTCGCGCTTCGGCGACCCCGCCGTCTGGGCCCGCCCTCTCGACCCACCCGTTGGGGCGCGCCCGTCCGGGCCCGCCCGTCTGGTTCTGCCGCTTGGTCTCCTGCTCCCGAGCCCCCTTCCTGCTAAGCTTGTGGATGCCGCGACAGTGGACACCCGAACAGTCCTATCATTGAATTCAACATGTGTTTAACATGTCGGAAAATGCTCTAAGCATGTTCTGAACGTGCCTTCACGTGTTTGAAACATGCTTAACACACGTTTTAGACATCTGGAAATTATTTGGCGACATGCTTCCACTCATTTGACCGTCCTCCACAATGCTAATCTCGCTCGTGCCCCGTCCTTCTCCCTCCCCCGTGTCCCTTCCCGCCTCTCCCCCTTTCCGTGCTTTGGGGGCTGCGCCCACTGCACGCGGCAGGTAAGGAAGACGTGCACCCAAAGGGGATACGATCGAAGACGAAGAGGGCGGGCTTCGGGGGTTTGGAATTACATGTTGAATGGCACGCGAGAAGCTAAGAACGAACAGTGTTAGACTGACTGGTGTTCTTGTCGCTGATGCCCGCCGTCCTCGTCGACAACACGCCCGCGACGCACTTGGTGGTCCACCGGCGACCCACCCGCGAGCAGCCGCGACCCGCCAGCGGCCCGCCCGCAAACCGCCGGCGACATACCCGCTTCTCGCCAGCGATCCACTAACTCTGATCTGGAGAGAAAAGAAAGCGGCGCCAGTGGCAAGCTCTCTGCATAAGAGCAGAACGGCGACTGCGGCGGGCTTCTCGACGTGTGTTTTCGAACCTCGCAAAACACCAACCGACCCCACTCGCACCCCCCACACTTATCCGCAATTGCAAAGGCAGTAGTATGAACGATTCGGCTATATTCGTCACGCTGCAGCGCAGGTGGCAGCGTGACAGTCGCCCTGGTCCAACTCGCCACATGGCAACACAGGGCGGCGGAGCCAACAAGTGATCTGCTTTACTTTCCAGGAGGCACCGCAGGGAAGGCGTGAACAAACGAACCTATTATGCTATTCGTCGCATGGCTATTCGTCCCATGGCTACCCGCCACATGGCAAAGCCGAGGGGCGGGGCACACATTATTCGTTCCGACTCGCCACATGACGTCGCATAGGGGACACAGGGCTGCCTATTCGCCATGGTGCTCTCTCCATTCGCCACGTGGCAACGCAAGGGGACGAACACGTAATTACTGTACTCCACTTGGCACTTGGCAATGTAAACGGGGCGGAACGCATGCGATTCGACTTTACCCGCCACATGGCAGCGCAGGGGAGGGGGGGTACAACAACTTGTCGGATCTACTCGTCTTCAGACACTCAAGGGGCGGAACAGATCGTGTTCTACATTCTCTTGGTCGCATGGCAACGCAGAGGGGCGTGCCAAAAAGACGGTGCCAACTTTACTCGCCACGTGGCACTGCAATGAGCGGACAACGTATTCTTCTGCTCCCTTCGTCGCCTAGCAACGCAGGAGCCCAGACATCTCAGCAGACTGATGCACTTCATCTGCTGCGCCAGACGCAACGCTGCTTCAGTGCACTGCGACCCCGGTGCGGCCCGAAGCTCGCCGGAAGACTGCGACGCGCAGCTGACTGCGGGCGGCACTGTGGCCTCTGGAGGCAGACGCAGCAGCGCGCCCGAGCAGCCCTGGCGCCGAGCACGTCAGACGCCACGTGCTCTGCCCGCCGCGTGGCCGCGCGTGCCCGCCCGCCTGCGCCCGCCCGTCCGCCCGCCCGCGCCCGCCCGACCTGCCCGCCCACCCCGGCGGCGACGACAGGGGGCGCGCAGCCCGAGGGGCGGGCACGGCACGCACTCGCCCGGGGAGCCTCGCCGAAGACGCGGGGTCCTCAGCGCCCCCTGGACGCTGGGCTCTTCGCCCCCGTCTGGGCTCTTCGCCCCCGTCGTCGCCTCTGGGCTCTTGGCCCCCGTCGTCGCCTCGGATCCTCCGCCCGCGCGCCCGCGCGCCCCGCGCGCCGGCCAGTCCCGCCCTCGCGCTTGCCCGCCCGTCCGCTCGCTTGCGCTTCCGCGCGCCTGCTCGCCCGCCCGCCATGTCTGCCCGCGCGCCCGTCCGCCCGCGCGCACAGGCGCCCGCGTCACTCCGCCTGCGAATGCTCCTCCTGTCCGCCGCTTCAAGCGGCGCGACAACCCACAGCCACGCAGAATCTCTAACATGTGCAAGAGCTTCGCGGATGGAGGGCGGGCGGTTTTCAAAACGTGGCTATCACCTTAACGTCGCGCACGTTCGTCTTAAACCCAAGCAGGAGTTTCACGGATGGAAGGCGGGTGATGTTCAAACTGTGGCTCTCGGCTTAGCGCCGCGGACACTCGTCTTAAACATGTGCAAGGGTCCCACCCGCAGGTGGACGAGCGGTTTTCAATATGTAGCTCCCGCCTCAGCACCGCGCACTCGTCATAAAAGCATGCAGGAGCTTCACGGATTGAGGGAAGCTCCTTTTCAAACTGTGGCTCTCGCTTTAGCGCCGCGCACATTCGTCTTAACAGTTAAAAGGCAGTTCAAGGATTCTCACGGCACGGCTGATGCCCTCAAAACTGTGTTTTGGCACGATTTCGGATTGTCAGGACGCGACAGTCACGCCCACTTGCGGTGTGGAAGACCCAAGAACGGTATTATACCACGATTCTGGCCCGTCAGGGCGCAACAATAATGTTGACTCGCGGCGTTCAAGTCCCAAGAATGGTGCTTTGGGCTGGTTGGTGATTTTCAAATTCAAACGGTTGTCTTCCAACGGGCAGCTTCCCGCAGTGAGAATAATCCTTGTATGGGTCTATGAAGAAGGAGCTTGGAGGGATGGCTTATTGCAGCAACGTTGGTGCGTCTTTGGTTTACAAAGGTCCTCCTCCTCCTCCTCCTCCTCCTCCTCCTCCTCCACCTCCTCTCACTCCTCCTCCCCCTCCTCCTCCTCCTCCTCCTCCTCCTCTCCTCCTTCTCCTCCTTCTCCTCCTCCTCCTTCTCCTCCTCCCCTCCTCCTCCTCTCCTCTTCCTCCTCCTCCTCCTCCTCCTCCTCCTCCTCCTCCTCTTCCTCCCCCTGCCCCTGCCCCTCCCCCTCCCTCCTCTCTCCACCCTCTCCTCCCCGCCCCCTCCCCACGCGGAAGCCCGCCGCGCGCGATGTCCGGGAGGAAAGGGGGCCGCGCCTGTGGGCCTTGAGAGCTCTGATGGTCTCCTCGAAGGGCCGCGGGCCGCCGCTGCCGCGCAGGACCCGCCGCGCGCGCAGAGCTCCCCGGGATGGAGGGAGGGCAGAGTCATAACGATGCGAGAGGGGAGAGGGAAAGGAGGACGAAAACGAGGAGGAGGAGGAGGAGGAGGAGGAGGAGGAGGAGGAGAAAGAGGACGAAGAGGAGGAGGAGGTGGTGGATGAGGAGGAAGCGGAGGAGGAGGAGGAAGCGGAGGAGGAGAGAGGAGGAGGGCGAGGAGGAGGAGCAGGGGGAGGAGGGAGGAGGGGGAGGAGGACGGGGAGGAGGACGAGGAGGAGGAGGGGGAGGAGGAAACAGGAGGAGGAGGAGGACGAAGACGACGATGACAAGGAGGAGGACAAGGAGGAGGAGGAAAAAGGTAAATGAGAAGGAACAGGGAAAATAACAGGAGGGGAAGGAGGAAGGACGAGGAGGAATAAAAAGAAGAGGAAGGAAAAGGAGAAGGAGACGGAGAACAGAAAAAGAGGAGCATGACGAGGACGAGGACGAGGAAGACGAGGAGGAGGATTTTCAACATATAGTTTTCGAGCATCCACGATAGCACGCAGCAGAGCTGAACTCAACTAGGCTGAGGAGACGATCTACTGAGCAGGTCACATGAAACAGCTACTGGCACAGACAGGTGCAACACACGGGGTCCTGCTGACCACCCCCCATCATAAAACAATGATGATAGAACCCTCCACTACACGGGCCCCTCGTAAAACATTGCGCTGCTGAGACCTTATACTGACCGAGTCTCAACTCTGACCTGCATGGGAGATGGGTGACTGCGTCGAGAGGAGCATCTACTGACCGGGCCCCTTTTTTAAAACAAATTGCGAGGCGGCAGGCGATTTTGGTGGAGCACGCAGTGACACAATTGCGTGCTGAACTTCCAACATACTTGCCGCTCCACCAACACAATGATGGTGGCAACCCCTCTTGTGCAGCTTCTCCTCGCACCCATCTCGCTCGCGGTGTCGGATTCGCGAACGCAGCTCACGAAATGCGAGTCCTTGCGTGTCTCTCTTGCTGATGGGCTGCGTCGCACTCGCTAACGCAAATCGCGATGTGCGCGTCGGTCGCTGCATTTGCGAACGCAATCTGGACATGCGACGCCGATCTGGTTGCCCAGTAGCGTCGCCGCTGCCCCTGTTGAGGCTGCGGCGGGAGCTTGGCGCCGTCTTCTCGCGCCGCTCCTCGCTCGACCTCACTGCAGGGTCTTCGTGGGCGAGCTCCCCTCCGCGATGTCGAGGATGAGCGTCTGGCCGATGCTTCCCTTCGTCGCGGGGTCGGCCCTCATGCAGCGGGCGTCGCGCCAATGGATGTCGGATACCTGTTTGGTGCGCAGCTGGTCTGCTAGCCACCGCGGGCGGCCTGCCGTGCGATTCTCCGACGGCGGCCGCGCGCAGCGCGCGCGGGTGAGCGCCGCGGGGGGGCGCGCTTGCGACCCGCGACTCTTCTTCCTCCTCTGCCTCTCCTCTCCCCTGCCCTTGCCTTCCCGCCCCTTATCTCCTTCGGGTGCGCGAGCGCATAACGGCGGGGTCGGGTGGCTCACGCCCCGTGGCCGCACATCTGGCGCCTCCGCTCTCCCGCTCCAGGCCGAGCCTCCCGCCCTCCCCCTGCCTATCCGCTCCAGGCAGAGCCGACACTTCCCAGGCCCGCTTCAACGGAAAGGGCGCGGACGGCGCGGACGGTGGCTCGGGCACGTGGTGGCGGACGTGGCACGAAGACCGTGGCGCCAGCCGCCTCTGCCCGAACCACGCCCTCTGGGCCGCCGAGCAAGATGCCCAGCCCCGTAGAGCGACCGGGTCCACCATGGACGCGGCCGGCGAGGCGAGGAGGAGGAGGAGGAGCAGGAGGAGGAGAAGGAGGATGCGGAAGCGGAGGCGGAGGAGGAGGAGGCGTAGGCAGAGGCAGAGGAGGAGGAGGAGGAGGAGGAGGAGGAGGAGGAGGAGGAGGGTAAGAAAGGGGATGAGAAGCAGGAGCAGAAGCAGGAGGAGAAGAAGAAGGA
>CAUYUJ010010482.1:0-17500 GCA_963575745.1 Prorocentrum cordatum | reverse complement strand
GAATCATCATCCACATCATCCTCATCATCCTCATCATCATCATCATCCTCATCATCCTCATCGTCCTCATCGTCCTCATCATCCTCATCATCATCCTCATCATACTCATCATCATCATCATCCTCATCATCCTGATCATCCTCATCATCCTCATCATCCTCATCATCATCATCCTCATCATACTCATCATCATCATCAGCAGCATCAGCATCATCATCATCCTCATCATCATGATCATCATCATCATCGTCGTCAGCATCGTCGTCATCGTCATCGTCATCATCATCAGCATCACCATCATAATCAGAATCATGATCATCATCATCATCATTATCATCATCAGCATCATCATCAATATCATCATCATCAGCATCATCATCGTCATCGTCATCGTCTTCGTCAGTACCATCATCAGCAGCATCATCATCACCATCATGAGCATCAGCATCATCATCATTATCATCATCATGGGCAGCATCATCATCAGCATCATCAGCATCATCAGCATAAGCAGCATCAGCATCGCCATCGCATTCTACTCTTATTACTATCAGTATTATTGCAAGCATGCATACCATTAGTTTTCAAAGTGATAATACTAGTGGTAGTAGTAGTGGTTGTAATAGTAGTCGTAGTCGTAGTAGTAGTAGTAGTCGTAGTAGTAGTAGTAGTAGTAGTCGTCGTCGTAGTTAGTATTCTAATGACTACGAATACCAGCAGTAATAGTAGTAGTTGTAGAAATAGGTGTTCGTATTGGTTTAAATATGATTATTCGTATGGTTTGTCAAATATTATGGTGGACAATACTATGAGTGCTCGCGTTATGCTTAGTACTGTTAGTTCCAGGTGCTATTCCCATGCAAATGGTTACCATAATTAGTATTAGAAGTATTAATAGCGTTGCCGTTATGACAATTAGTATTATTATAAGTAGCGCCCTTGGCATCAGTATTATAATTAGTAGTAGTATTGGTAATAAACTCAATGGCATTGTATTAATGCTCTTATCCTTAGCACTCTTGATCTCATTCTTACTAGTATGAGTATTAGTCTGAATATTATTAGTGCTAGTACCATTCTCCTGGCTAGCATAATTCGCATTAGTATTCGTATTCTTCGTGTTCATAGTAGCCTGCTTGTTGCCACAATTCTGAATAGTATTATCAGCATCAGTAATGCTAGTCTTATTGTACGCAGTAATACAAATAATACGTGGTTGTATTCGTGTTAGTACTACTGACAGACTTACCATTAACACTGTGATTATTGCTACTATTCGAAGTGTTAGCATTGTCAGTAGCATTGTTAGTAAGTGTGTTTTCTTCTAACTAATCTTCGTTTTCAGAATGTAAGTATTGTTCGTCTGTTTGATATCAGTACTGCTCACATTCGCAAAATCTGATTCGTCTTCTTAATGCAAGTATCCATTAGCTTTACTCGTGATAGTGTGCTTCCTCGTCTGCGTTTTGTTCTTATTCCTACTCCTCCTCCTCCTCCTCCTCCTCCTCCTCCTGCTCATGCTCCTCCTCCGCCTCCTCCTCCTTCTCCTCTTCTTCCTCCTCCTCCTCCTCCTTGTCCTCCTCTTCCTCCTCCTCCTCCTCCTCCTCCTCCACCCCCCCCACTCGTCCTCCTCCTACTCCTCCTCCTCCTCCGCTCCTCCTCCTACCTCCTCCTCCTCCTTCTCCTCTTCCTCTCCTCTCCCCCCACCCTCCTCCCCCTCCTCTTCCCTCTCTCGCCTCCTCCTTCCTACTCTACCTCCTCCTACTCTACCTACTCATCCTCCTTCCTTCCTCCATCCTCCTCCTCCTCCTCCGCCTCCTCGACTCTCCTCTCACCATCCTCCTCACTCTTCTATCCTCCCTCATGCCCCTACCTCTACCTACTCCTCCTCCTCCTTATCCTCCTCCTCATCATCCTACTCCTCTCCTCCCTCCTCCTTACCCCCCCCATCCCCCCCCCCTCCTCCTCCCTCCTCCTACTCCTAGTACTCCTCCTCCTCCTCCTCCTCCGCCTCCTCTACTACTCCTCCTCTTCCTCTTCATCCTCCTCCTCCTTCTACGCATCCTGCCTCATCCTCTCTCCTCCTCCTCTTCCTCATCCTCACTCCTCCTTCCTCCGCCTCCTACTTCCCCTCCTGCCTACCTCCTCTCCTCATCTAACTTGCTCAATCCTCATCATCCTCGCTTTGTTTCTCATCATAATCACATTCCAATTCCCTTAATTGGAAAACTCTCCATGTCGCCACACATCGCCAGTTTTTAGAGCGGGACAGGGCGGTTTGTTCTTTTTTTGTGTCTTTTTTTTTATTGTTTATTTTTTCGCCAGAGACTTACCACCTATGACTCTGACGCTTAAAAATTGGTAACAGCTCCATATATGGAGGGCGGGTCGTTTGTAATATGTGGCTCTCGCCTTCGCGCGGCGCATATCGTTTTAACATTTGCAGGAGCTTCACGGATTGAGGGCGGGTGGTTTTCAAAACGTGGCTCTCGCCCTAGCACGGCGCACATGATTTCTCCAAAGTTTACAAGAGCTTCACGGATTGAGGGCGGGTGGTTTCAAAATGTGGTTCTCGCCTGAGCGCGGCAAACATTCGTTCTCAAAGTTTGCAAGAGCTTCACGGATTGAGGGCGGGTCGTTTTCAAAATGTGGCTCTTGCCTTAGCGCGGCGCAGTTTCGTTTCAAGAATTTGCAAGAGCTTCACGGATTGAGGGCGGGTGGTTTTCAAAATGTGGTTCTCGCCTCAGCCAGGCGCACATTCGTCTATAACATTCTCAAGAGCTTCACGGATTCAAGAGCTTCACGGGTTCCCATCATCAACGTACCAGAAACGGCGTTTTGGAAGGATTCAGGATTGCGCGGGCCCAACAATTACGTTGATTCTCTGTGCTGGAATCCTAAGGATGGCGTTCTGGAACGATTCATGATCATCAAGACGCATCAATCAGGTTGATCCGTGGCGTTGGAATCCCGGGAACATTGTTTTGGCATGCGTCAGGGTCTTCAAATGGGTGTCTTCAAACGAGGCAGTTCCATCAATGAAAATGAACCGTTGTAGGGGCCTGTGGAGAGAGAGCTTGGAGGGAGGGTTTACTCCAACATCGGTGTTTACACTGGTCATCCTCCGCTTCCTCCTCCTCCGCCTCCTCATCCTCCACCTCCTCCTCCTCCTCATCCTCATCCTCCTCCTCCTCCTCATCATCATCATCATCGTCATCGTCATCGTCGTCATCATCATCATCATCATCAGCATCAGCATCATCATCATCATCATCATCATCATCATCATCAGCATCGTCATCATCATCATCATCGTCATCATCATCAATCATTTTCAACCTCCTCCTCCTCTTCCTCCTCCTGTTCCTCATCGTCCTCTTCCTCCTCCTCCTCCTCTTCCCCCTCCTCCGCCTCCTGCTCCCCCAAATCCTCATCCTCCTCCGCGTCCTCCTCCTCATCATCAGCATCCTCATCATCATCATCAGCATCAGAAACCTTATCAACATCATCACCATCGTCGTCATCATCATCATCAGCAGCATCATCATCATCATCATCATCAGTAGCATCATCAACGTCATCAGCAGCAGCAGCAGCATGAGCAGCATCAGCATCATGAGCAGCATCAGCATCACCAGCAGCATCATCATCAGCATCATCAGCATTAGCATTATCAGCATCATCAGCGGCATCAGCATCAGCATCATCATCATCAGCATCTTCATCATATTCCTCATCATCCTCCTCCTCGTCCTCCTCCACATCCTCTTCCTCCTCCGTTTCCCGCTCCCCCTCCTCCTCCTCCTCCTCCTCCTCCTCCTCTTCCTATGCCTCCTCCTCGTCCTCCTCCTCATCTCTTCTTATTAGTATTACCATTGTTGTGTGTAGTCGTATTAGTGTTTCTTATCCTACCATCATTCCTACCACTCGTGATAGATGGTGCTCGGATCCGTAGTAAGAATAATATGAATAGTATGATGCGTAGTCCTAGTATAGTGGTATTCGTAGTCTTGATTTCAACATGAGTGTGTGATATGGTTTCTTATTATTACTGGTGTTAGTACTAGTATTGCCAATAGTGTTATTAAACAAATGGTAGAAGGTGTGATGTTAGCTTTCGTAGTGTTAGTCGTATTGTTCGTATGATTAGCCGTAGTACAAATAGTCGTACTATTAGTAGTAGTGGTCGTCAGCTTCGTATGATTAGTGATGGTAGATGTCGCCTTCTCAACGGTATTTGTGGGTCTGTCTTGTTGTTCGCAGTATGCTGCTTACTATGAGTATTAGTAAGATTGTTGTTAGTTTTAATGTTCGCTTCGTCGTAGTAATAGTATCCTTCGTAGTCTCATCCCTAACAACACTGATAGCAATACTCGTGTTACAAAGAACATTCGCATTCGCATCATTAGCATGAGTATTGGTAGTCGGTGTACGTTACGTCGTCTTCTTACTAGTATGACTAGTGGTGCTGCCCGTCACCTTATTAACATGAGTCGTAATAGTATAACTGCTCGTAGTAGTACGATTAGCCGTATTACTCTTACAAGTGTTTGCAATATTATACTCGGTTGTCGTATTTCATCGTATGCGTATGACTTGGATTCATCCTCAGCCTCCTCTTATTCCTCCTCCTCCTCGTCCTCCTCCTCCCAATCCTATTACAGACCTTCTCTTCCTCCTCCTGTTCCTCCTCCTGTTCCTCCTCCTCCTCCTTTCGTCCTCGTCCTCCTCCTTCTCCTCCTCATTGTCCCACTCCTCTTCCAGCTCCTCCTCATCCTCCTCCTCCGCCTCCGCCCCTGCCTCCGCCTCCACCTCCTCCTCCTCCTCCTCCTCCTCCTCTTCCTCCTCCTCATGATCCTTCTCCTCCTCCTCCTCCTCCTCCTCCTCCTTCTCCCCTGCAGCGCAAGCCAGAGGCATCAACTCCACCGACAAGTTGGGGAATAGGAAAGTGCAGCCAAAGGTCGCCACCTGGAGCGCAAACTGGACGGCGCGACGGCCGTGGACCCTGGCAAGCGCCCGCAAACAGAAAAAGGTGGGAGAAGGGAGGGGTAGGGACGAGGGGGGGGCTGGCCCACCGCGGTGTCCCTGCATCGCGCCTCGTTCCCTCCACCGTCCCTCCTCCCTCCCTCCTCCCTCCCCTCCCTCCCTCCCTCCCTTCCCCTTCTCCCCTTCCTTCCCTCCCCCTTTCACATCCCTCATTCCCCTCCTTCCCTCCTTCTACCTTTCCCTCCTTCCCTCATTCCCTCCTTCCCTCCTCCCCTCCTTCCCACCCTCATTCCCTTCCCCTGCCTCCCCTCTCTCCTTCCCTCCGTCCCTCTTTCCCTCCTTCCCTCCCTCCCTCCCTCCTTCAACAACCCAGCACACCAGCATCCCGCACCTCCCTCCCTCCCTCCCCCTTTCCTTCTCTCCCTCCATCCCTCCCCCTGAAGTTCTGTGTCGCGCCGCTTTGCTGCAGCAACGGCAGGAAGGGAAGGGTGTGAAACACCACCGCCCTATCCTCGTGAGCTTCACGGTTCAGACCTGCGTCCAGTCATGTCTGAAAGTCAAAGCGACCAGAGGCCAGGCGCGCATGTCACGGAGGCTGCGGGGAAAGAAAACGAGAAGCAGCCATAAATACGACAGCAACCCGCCATTGCCAGAATCAGAGCGAGCGGTAGGGAGAGACGCGGCATCAGGCTCCATCGCTGCTCAGCCCAAGGAGGGCTTGGCTGCTGGAGCCCGAAACGATCTGCGAGCGCTGGCACCAGCACACGCGAGCAAGGCAAACAGTGGTGCCTTTCGCTACCAACCGAGATTCGAAGCGCAAAGCTGTAGCCGGAAGCGATGCGTGAGAAATGTGAGCGTTGGCAACGGGCACCTGAAGATGCCCAGCGATCCGCGGGCGGCGAAGCTGGAGCCCGAAGCGACCCGCAGCATTGCCAGATTCAGCGCGTGCGAGCAGGGCGAGCTGTGGCAGTGGGCCCCACCGCTGCCATGGCCGACGCTCACCAAGGAGAAGATCAGCGGCGGCTGCAGGCGCTCGCGGCTGCATCGGCCCCTCGCGCGAAGACCCTTCGGGACCGCCTGAAGCGGGTCGCGGCTGAAGCCGCGACAGCGTAGCATTGGCACGATCAGGCGGGACGGGAGGGCAAGAGCAGAGAGCGAAACTGGCAAACTGAAACCACTAAGAAGCAACATGCGACGCTACCCCTCCCCCACTACAGCGCCACGAAATGCCACCCCCCACGGGCACACCATTGCAAAGCTAAAACACCGAATCTGACACCCTCTTGCCGCTGAAGCATGCGCATAGCTGGCAGCTCAGAGCACGGCCCTGAACGACAAAAAACAACAAAACACGACCAACCCATGGGCAAACCAGCGTAACCGCGAAGACGTCGACGACGACGACGACGACGACGACGACGACGACGACGACGACGACGACGACGACGGCGACGACGACGACGACGACGGCGTTGGAGACCACGCCCACGACGCCTACGACGACCACGGCGACGACGACAACGACCAAGACCACGACGACCACGACGGTAACGACGACCACGACGACGGTCGCACGGACGACGGCCCGACGACAGCGGTCGCAATGACGACGGCCTGACGACAAGGACGGAGTTGGGGGAGGGAAGCAAGCGAATGGATAGGACAAGCTAGGTGCGCTCGCGTCATACATCTGACGTCTTACCAGTCCCTCCCATCCCTTACCATTGCGTGAAGCCCCTCTCTATTCGGACAGTCGTTTGTCGAAGAAGACAACGAACACCAAATGATACGCGACGCATGGCATGGCATGGCATTGGGAAGTCAAACATTGCATATCATAGCATCGCAGCGCAAGGATTGGCATCGCACAGCGGCATACAATACAGCATTGCATCGAATGCCCTTGCATGGCTTGGCACTGCGTAGCCCAGCGTTGCATAGCAGAGTATTGCAGTGCAGGGCAGGGTACTGATGGAATCGCACTATAGCGGCACAACATTCAATTTCATACTATGGTTGCATGAACGGTACAGCTGGAAAACCAGGATGCAGGACCGGCGATTTAAAGATGAGGGGTGCTGCAGGGCGAACACCATTCGGAATGACCGAACACGTGGAAACGAGCCCAGCGCTGCAGCGAGAAGCACGATGTTGAAGGACCAGAGGCGCGGAAATGAGACCAGCGCTCAAGCGGAGCACCTTTCTGAAGGCCCCGAAACGATCTGAATGGAAAAAGACACGACAGGAAGACAATATGTCGAAATCCTGCGAAAACCATACGCGGCGAGGGCTGGGCATCTTCCAGGCAGGGTCGGGGGAAAGGGGAGAGTAGCATTCGTAATGTGCAGTGGTACAGAGTAACTGTAAAGGGGAGGCTGGGGGAGGGATAGAAGCGAGGGGCCGAAGCAGCACCCCCGCCAGACCAGAGGGAAGGAGGAGTGGGAGACGGCAACCCGCCTTACGACACGGCAGGATGCCACAATCGCTGCAATCGAGCGCGCGAGCGAAGAGCAGTGAACTACGCTGGGCGATCAGCACATATCGCGAAGGCAACACAGATGGAGCACCAGGCCCACACATGATTCAATAATCTATCGTCCGTCAGTGCGCGCGCTGGCGATGAGCGCAGCATCAGCGAAGCACAAATGCCCTCGCAGCTCACGGCGCGACGACGCACCACCCACGCACAAGCAATACAGAGCAGATGTGCGTCCGCACGTGTACGGAGGAGAACTTGCTTGCCAAAGGAACCAGGGAGCACAGCGCAACAGCAGTACGCGAAACAACACACATAAGTATTCCGGAGAAGGAAATATGCAAAGAAGCCCTGGCATGAAAAGAAGAGAAAGCATAACACTCGTTCCCGGGCGCGCCCCGAGATCGGAAGGCTTGAAGGCACGCCCCGGAGTCGGCAAACACAGTGCATCTTATTTCCGAGGGGAGGGAGGATGAGAAGTGGAGAGAAGAAGGAGACAGGAAGGGCGAAAACGACAGAAACGGAGGGTGCACATGTCATCGTAAGCGCTGGCCGCGACCCAACTGGCAAGACCAGATGTCGCATGTATGACTTGCCCTGGCAGTAGTAAACTAAAGACGCAAGGGGAGGGAAGGATTGACGGAGAGGCAAGGCGAAGGATGACGAAGCGGCGAACCGAGAGGCGAAAAGAAAGGAGGGCAATCGAGGGATCCGTGGAACCTCCAACAGGCGACACATGACGGCTGATGGACACACCTGTGGGTGTACCCCTTCGCGACTAGAAAGGCATCGCGAATCCAATGGCGGCGGCGGGAACCTCGCCACTGTGGCGACAGCGCGCTGGCCCAGCTTGCAGGAAATCTCGAATAGCCTGGACGCACGCAAGCGCACGCGCATGACACTCGCGGGGCACGCCCGCTGGAGAAACAATCTGCAACCGAAGATACTGTCAGCACACGTGGCCAAGCAGCTGCAAGCACCAAACAGACACGCAGCCATACGCGCAATGCCCCCGACACCGTGAGGCCGCACCACGGGTACCTACGGGGGCGACGGAGGACGCTGGCTCCCGCTGTCCGTCAGGACTGTGGCAGCTGGCCCCCCTCCCAAAGCCAAGCCAAAAGCGGAGAGACCCCGCACGGCACCGAGCTGCGCCGAAGTGGGGGGCCGCGCCCCGCGCCGGAAGGGAAGCGGCGCCACGCCCGGCACCTGGGAAAGACAGGTCACTGCTCCTTGCCAACGCCACACCGGGCGACCTACAGAAAACCAACGACGAACTACGCGCTGATAGCAGGAAAAGCTACGTCCGAACTCCGGACGATCATACCTCTCGAAACGATCTGGCTGTTAGAGATTATATCCGATAGGTGTTTGTTTCCACTTCCTGACTGTGCAGTAAAGCTGCCCACCTAGCGGATGTGGCCCACATACAAAATACGAACTGCCAGATACAATGCACTATCCGTTTATCCGCCCGACCAGATGCTTATCACTAACCGACTGCCTTCGTTAAGGGGATGATGGGTTGGGGGGCGCAGGGAAACGAAAATGATAACCAATGAACAATTGTAATATGACGACTGCTAGCCGCCAGCCCAGAACGATTCACTACTGCCCCCTACTTGACAACTGGTGCATACAGAGTGGTGTAAGCTCCGTACTGAATGTTCTCTTAAAGATGTACGTTCCTCAGTTGGCAAATCACAAATTGCGCAACGAGCCACGAACACAATATCAATTATGAGCTGAAGGCTACTACTGTCAACTAGCAAATCACTACCAGCTACCGACACATCAGTCCTACAAACAACTGCTGGTAAAAGGACACTACAAAAACAGCTACCGACACATCAGTCCTACAAACAACTGCTGGTAAAAGGACACTACAAGATAATTGCTCTGCTACTACGCACAAACTCTTACCACCTACTTACTACGATCGACTCGCGACTAAGTGCAACAAACAAAAATGCCGCCGGAAAAAACGCACTCATGACTGCCAGCCAGGGTTTGCTGACAAATTGCCCGCAACTGCAGACTACATACACACTGCTGGCTGACAGCTACTATCGAGTAGCCCAGCTTCCAACGACGAGCACATGCCCCCAAAACCCACAGCCAGGTGGACCAGAATCTTTGGGAAGGAATCCTAGATAACTGCAGGGTGTGCTTTCGCGCGCGTTGAGGCCCCCGGGCGTGATGGGGAGGAAATTCATTGGACGATGCTCCATAATCCTCGATTTTTTGAAGGGAAACTGCGACACACAAATAAGTACACACAAATAAAAGGATTCCCAATATTTTCCCATATTTTCTGGGTTTTTTTGTCTTCCCCCCACTTCCCATATTTTCCCATATTTTCTGGGGAATCGACGAATAATTGTGTCTGTGTGTTTTTTCCCCTCCTGATCTTTGCAGCCGTCGACGACCCCCATTGATTATATATATGTATAATAAAATTTTATATATATATCTATATATATATATATTTATTATATATATATCTATATATATATATAGATATTATATATAGACATATATAGCACAAAAAAGAACAAACTGTTGTGGCATGCGGGGCGAGAGCGAACCTCTTCCAGTTAAAGGCTAGGCGGGCTACGCACAGCTCTACTTGGGGAACAGAGCACAGGCGGGCGGGGCCTCAGGCGGCCGGAGGGCGGGCCGGGGCGCAGGCGGCGCCGAGGAGCTTGCACAGGAAAAGGACCGCCTTGACAGGAGCCAGAGGCGAAGATCCGGAGGGTGAGCGGTGTGGCGTTGCCGTCAACGGCGCTTCGTAAACACCATCCTCAAGTGCTGCGTGAGGTAGCACGCGACCAGGTCGACGTCAAGGGGAAAGAGTCCACCAGGAAGGCGATGAGCAACGTTGCGCCACCAGATGGTGAGGGGGGGCGAGGAAAAGAAGAGGACCACGAAGTCGATGCGCAGCGTTGCGCCACCCGGTGGTCGGAAGCGGACCAGGGTGGTAGTCCAATCCACGTCCAGGGAGCAGCCAGCAAGAGGCACGGCCAGAGCAGGGCCGTCCGTGTCCGACTGGATGTCGGTGGAGTGCAGGGAGGAAACCTGACCTGCACAGTCAGCGCGTGAAGACGGGCAGGTGCCACACACGATGCGCTGACGTCCGCGCGGCCGAGGGCCGGGCCTGAGCCGCGCAGCGCCAAGGCAAGCGGGGCCGCCGAGGCGGCATGGCGCTGTGCCCAGCACCGGGCCGAAGCCGCGCTCTGCCGGGCGCTGCCGCCATGGGAGGGGGGGAAGCGAGCGGGGGGGGGGAAGCGAGCAGAGAGGAGAGGGGCCGGCATCCCGCGCCAGCCGAAGTCGCGTCAGCCTGCACCGCGGGCGCCCACGTGGGGGACAAGCCCATATGGGCACAGGTAGGACACAAGGTCCCAGTGCCAGGGCGTGCCACGCCAGTCGTCGATGCTCCAGTCCGCATCGCAGATGGGCACAGGTGGGACACCAAGTCCCAGATCCTTGAATACGGGAGGGGGGGAGAGGAGGAGACGGGAAAGACGGGGTCAGGTGGGGGGGAGGGGGCACAGGTGGTGGGAGTGCGGATACGGTTGTGTCGTGCTGCCGTAGGGCGAGGGGGTCAGGTCGGCGGTTGGTCAGCGCCGCGGGCGCTTTCCAGTCCAGGCGTCGTGGTACCCGGAGCTGCGAGCCTGGTCCTCTTCGCGCCCGTCGCCCTGGTCCGCTCCTCGCGCCTCGCCGCAGGGGGGTGCCTGGCGCCCCTTGCCCGCGACTTCTCTGCGGCTCGGGAACCGCTGCTGCAACTGGGCCCAGTTGACGCCGAGGTCCAGCGCGCCGCTCATGGCCCTCACGTCGGAGTTGTGGTTGCGGAGGGAGTGCAGGTAACTGACGCAGGTTTGCTGGTCGTGTCGTCGTGGGTCGAGTGCACCCTTGCCGCGCTGCTTGGCGAACGCGTGCCAGGCGCCTGTGAACATCGCACCAAGGGTGGATTGGAGCCGCTTTCTCGTCTCGCCAGGGGTCTCCCGGGGAGACCCCACTGAAACAGCTGATCTTGGTTCTATACAACTGCTGTCCCGTGTCGGGGTCCCAGGGTTCGGGCCCTCGGCGCGCGGCGGGCCTCGTTTCCCCTGGCGGACTAGTCGGCGGGGGGTCCTTGAACCGGCTGCTGCTGCTGCTGCTGCTTCTGCTTCTGCCGCTGCTGCTGCTGCGCCCGCCGCTCGTCGTTTGCCGCGCGCCAGGCCAGCCAGCGGAGTCGGCGTCGCCACGGGGCCGAGTTTCGACTCAGGGGCGGAGGGGAAACAGGGAAGCCGCCAGTTGCCAGGGCAAGGCCGGGCCTCCACCCGTTGCCAGGCAAACGCTTCGGAGGACCGTTGCGGCCTGGCCGTCGCTGTTCTTCGGTGCCCGAGCCCGCGCCGCTGCCAGAAAGGAATGGGCCAGGGTGTTGGGAGCCGGCCATGGGAGAGTGGCAGTGGGCGGTTGCCAGCTCGCGCCCCTGCTCCGATTCCTGCGCCGGCGCCGCTTCCGTACCCTCCCCGCGGGCGGCAGCCACATCCTTATCGTGGGGCTCGTCAGGATCCTGCTCCTCATGCTGTCCTCGCTTGCTACTCTGCGACAACCCCGCCTGGCTGGGCCCGCCGCCAGTCGCCTATGGCTTCGCGCGGCACGGCGGCTGCTCGGCTGGGAACGCCTGGCGAGGCCATGCGTGTCGGGGCGGGCCGCGCGGTTGGCCTCCAGGCAGGGGCCAGATCGCCTGCGGCGGCTGGGGCAGAGAGGGGCGCCGCCCTGCAGCGCGCGGGGGCAGGCCCCTCTCGATGGCGTTCGCCGACGGACCTGTGCCTGCACTCGCTCGTGGGCGCGCCCCCATCAGTACCCGCGAGGCGATAGCCCGATGTGGGGATGCTGCGGGTAGCTCTGGCCGCAGGCGCGTTGTCGGGCACCGATCCTTTCGGGGCGTCCGTCGCCACCCCCGACGAGGCCCTGGCTTCGGAGAGGGGCTGCGGCTCGCTATCCGCTCGGGCAGCCGCGCAGCCAGGGGAGGAAGGGCGAATGGACGCGAAAGGGTTTTCTGTCGACAAGCTGGCGGATGGCCTCGTTGTCCTGCCTCTGCAAAGCTGGTCCGTTGTTCGCACCGGGCCCAGCTTCTCTAGAAGAGGTCTGCTGGCTCGTGCACTGGGATGCGGCGGCAGACGGCCGTGGCAGCCCCCGACTTCGGCTACGGCTGCGGACACGGGCTCGCTGTGGGCATTCCTACCTGCCCTGGGCCCCCCGTCGATCGGCAGTTCGAGGTCTCCTCGAGTGCTGGTCGCCTCCCTGGCCTCAGCGGTTGGCCCACTGAGGCCACTGCTGCGAGGCACTGTCGGGCTGGGTGGGCCGAGGGGGGGGGCCGTCCACGTCCATTGGGGAGAAGTCATTCTGCCCTGAGGGTTCTGCTGGGTCGCCGAGTGGGCGCGGTGCTTCTGCTGTGGCGTAATGGCTCAGGATCGCCGCGCCAGGTGAGCTGAGCGGCGGTTCTGTCCAGACGGTCCGTCGACGTCACTACGGTCCGGTCCAGAGTGCGGTCTCGTGGCGGGGTCGGAGTTCCCGGTGTGGGGATAAGCGTCACGTCTTCCTTGTTTGCCCTCCAGATGGTCGTCTGTCGTCGTCACTAGGCGTCGAGGTGGTCCGTGCTCAAGGCGGTCGTCGGGGAAGGGGTTGGGGCTCGAGACACCGCGGTTTGCAGCGGTGGCAGGATCCTCCGGATGGTCGTCTGTCGCCCTGGTCACCACGGCAGGATCCGCTTCGAAATTCTGAATTCCTGGCCCCGTGACAGGAGAGAGTCCGATGGGTACAGGTGGGACACAAGGTCCCAGATCATGTAACCCTCCGGATGGTCGTCTGTCGTCGTCACAGGGCGTTGATTGGAGACTCGATAATATCGAAACCACGTTCCCTTCGGGCCTCGCGGGCCTCATTTCAACAGTGGCAGGATCCTCCGGATGGCCGTCTGTCGCCCTGGTCGCCACGGCAGGATCCGCTTCGAAATTCTGAATTCTTGGCCCCGCGACGGGAGAGGTATCCATGGGCACGGGTAGGACACAAGGTCCCAGATCATGTAATCCTCCGGATGGTCGTCTGTCGTCGTCGCGGGGCGTTGATTGGAGATTCGATAATATCGAAAACATGTCGACGAACATGCCGATAATCGCAATGATGGCCGAGGGAACGATGGCGATCTCAGCCGCCAGCTCCGACCGCTCGGCGGCGGCGGCGCTGGACGTCAGCACCTTCCAGCCGAAGTCGCCCGCCGTGGCATCGGCGCCAGCAGACTGGTCCTGGAACAGCTCGCGGAACGCACAAAAAGCCACGATCTGCCCACAGCCCGTCGCGGGAATCCTGGAGAGGGCGCCGAGGCCGTTCAGGATGTCCTCGACCGCGAGGCCCTTGGACGGCGACAGGACCCCCGGCAACATGCCAGTGATCTCTGGGGTGATGTAGCCCGTACTCGCCAGCGTGCTCACAAGGCCGTGCTTCGACTCTGTCTGGCGTCGGCGGGCGAGACCCTCCGCGCTGCCAGCCGCTGCGAACCCAGCGGGATACCAGAAGCCCACGTAATGTTGCAGGCCCATCTCGCTCTATCCTCGGTGCCTCCGCGACCTGCCTGGCCACGTCGCCCTCCGTCACCACCACCACCACCGTGCGCCACGCGGAGAACCTGAGTCTGCAGCTCCGACATCGCCAGCTTCAGCTGCTGTAGTTCAGTGGCCGCGGCGGAGCTGGCAGACTCGCGCTGCCGCTGTATTCCCACAGCTTGAACTGCACTTCCTAGATATGTTCAATCAGCTGCTCCGACTCCGATGCCGCGGCCGAGCTGGCCGCGTCGCGCGGCCCGCCCACGGGCGGGTTGGCCGCGCCCGCGGCCGCGGCCGCAGCGGCGGCAGCGGCGCCGGCGGCCGCGGCGGCGGCGCTCACGGCGGGCCGGCCCCCATGCGGCCGCGCGGGCCACGACGGCGGCTGCCTCCGACAAGCGGCCGGTCCGCCGCGGCGCGGCGCCCCGGCGGCAGCTTCGCGGCGGGCCAGCGCGGCGGCCTGGCCGAGCGGCAGGTACGCCGCGGCGGCGGCGACGACGGCGGCAGCCGAGTGCAGCGGCAGGCCAGGCGGCGGCGCCGCCGGCAGGCCGCGCGCGGCGACACAGCGCGGGCGGGGGGGGGGAGGCCAAGACAACGCGCGTCTTCCTGGCCCCCACCAGGCGAAACACAGGTCGGGGAACCTCCGGCCCCAGGCGCGCAGCCGGCTCGGCCCACCTCGAGCCAGGGCGGCACGAGCCAAATGCATGAGCCAAAGGGGGGGGGCACGGGAAAACATTAGCCCGGCAAAGCAACCGAACAGCGATGTGTAGAAGCATATCTGAAAGCATTCCCCTTAAGATTCAAATGAAAATCCAATTGTAGAATTCTGCTGTTCTCGCAGTCGTAGTCGCATTCGCGATGACAGTCGCAGCGGCAACGGCAGTCGCAGTCACAGCCTCAGCCTCAGCCTGCCTCAGCCTCAGCCTGCCTCAGCCTCAGCCTCCCTCAGCCTCAGCCTCAGCCTGCTTCAGCCTCAGCCTCAGTCTGCCTTCAGCCTCGGCCTCAGCCTCAGCCTGCCTCAGCCTCAGCCTGCATCAGCCTCAGCCTCAGCCTCAGCCTGCCTCAGCATCAGCCTGCCTCACCTCAGCCTGCCTCAGCCTCAGCCTCAGCCTGCTTCAGCCTCAGCCTCAGTCTGCCTTCAGCCTCGGCCTCAGCCTCAGCCTGCCTCAGTCTCAGCCTGCCTCAGCCTCAGCATCAGCCTGCCTCTGCATTCAAAATGTGGCCCGGGAATGGAGTTCTGGGAACTCGAAGAACACGAAGTGGCCTACAGTTGGCTCCGGGCATTCAAAATCATGCCCAGGAATGGAGTTCTGGGAACTTGAAGAGCACGAAGTGGCCTACAGTTGGCTCCAGGCATCCAAAATGTGGCCCGGGAATGGAGTTCTGGGAAGTCGAAGACCACGAAGTGGCCTACAGTTGGCTCCGGGCATTCAAAATGTGGCCCGGGTATGGAGTTCTGGGAAGTCGAAGAGCACGAAGTGGCCTACAGTTGGCTCCGGGCATTCAGAATGTGGCCCGGGAATGGAGTTCTGGGAGGTCGAAGAGCACGAAGTGTGTGACTGTTTGCGAAAAACGCATTCGGACACGAGTTCGGACACAGCTCCCCGGGTCCCGCCCCGACCCCCCTGTGGAGTCATCTGCTGCTCTCTTTTGACACCACTAAAAACCTATCAGCCAAGAGCTGAAAAAGTTAACCCGGCAAAGCAACCTAACACGATGGTGTAAAGCATCCCCTTAAAGATAAACATTAGCCCGGCAAAGCAACCTCACAAGCGTTGTAGAAGCATATCTGAAAGCATTCCCTCTTAAAAGATTCAGATGAAAAATCCAGTTGTTGAATTCTGCTGTTCTCTCAATCGTAGTCGCATTCTCGCGATGACAGTCGCAGCGGCAACGGCAGTCGCAGTCACAGCCTCAGCCTCCAGCCTGCCTCAGCCTCAGCCTGCCTCAGCCTCAGCCTGCCTCGGCCTCAGCCTCAGCCTGCCTCAGCCTCAGCCTGCATCAGCCTCAGCCTCAGCCTCAGCCTGCCTCAGCATACCTGCTTCAGCCTCAGCCTCAGCCTGCCTCAGCCTCAGCCTCAGTCTGCTTCAGCCTCAGCCTCAGTCTGCCTTCAGCCTCGGCCTCAGCCTCAGCCTGCCTCAGCCTCAGCCTGCCTCGGCCGCAGCCTCAGCCTGCCTCAGCATTCAAAATGTGGCCCAAGAATGGAATTCTGGGAACTAGAAAAACACGAAGTGGCCTACAGTTGGCTCCGGGCATTCAAAATCATGCCCAGGAATGGAGTTCTGGGAACTTGAAGAGCACGAAGTGGCCTACAGTTGGTTCCAGGCATCCAAAATGTGGCCCGGGAATGGAGTTCTGGGGAATCGAAGAGCACGAAGTGGCCTACAGTTGGCTCCGGGCATTCAAAATGTGGCCCGGAAATGGAGTTCTGGGAACTCGAAGAGCACGAAGTGGCCTACAGTTGGCTCCGGGCATTCAAAATGTGGCCCGGGAATGGAGTTCTGGGAAATAGAAGAGCACGAAGTGGCCTACAGTTGGCTCCGGGCATCCAAAATGTGGCCCGGGAATGGAGTTCTGGGAACTCGAAGAGCACGAAGTGGCCTACAGTTGGCTCCGGGCATTCAAAATGTGGCCCGGGAATGGAGTTCTGGGGACTCGAAGAGCACGAAGTGTGGGACTGTTGGCTTAAAACGACTTCTGCGGCACCCTGTCTTGCACCCGCCCAGACCCCCCTGTCGAGTCATCTGCTGCTCTCTTTTGAATCTTGTAGAAACCTATCAGTCTTCGCTGTTAGGTAATGAAAATCCAGTTGTAGAATTCTGCTGTTCTCGCAGTCGTAGTCGCATTCGCGATGACAGTCGCAGTGGCAACGGCAGTCGCAGTCACAGCCTCAGCCTCAGCCTGCCTCAGCCTCAGCCTCAGCCTGCCTCAGCCTCAGCCTGCCTCAGCCTCAGCCTCAGCCAGCTTCAGCCTCAGCCTCAGTCTGCCTTCAGCCTCGGCCTCAGCCTCAGCCTGCCTCAGCCTCAGCCTGCCTCAGCCTCAGCCTCAGCCTCAGCCTGCCTCAGCATCAGCCTGCCTCACCCTCAGCCTCAGCCTGCCTCAGCCTCAGCCTCATCCTGCTTCAGCCTCAGCCTCAGTCTGCCTTCAGCCTCGGCCTCAGCCTCAGCCTGCCTCAGCCTCAGCCTGCCTCGGCCGCAGCATCAGCCTGCCTCAGCATTCAAAATGTGGCCCAGGAATGGATTTCTGGGAACTAGAAGAACACGAGATGGCCTACAGTTGGCTCCGGGCATTCAAAATCATGCCCAGGAATGGAGTTCTGGGAACTCGAAGACCACGAAATGGCCTAGAGTTGGCTCCGGGCATTCAAAATGTGGCCCGGAATGGAGTTCTGGGAACTCGAAGAGCACGAAGAGGCCTACAGTTGGCTCCGGGCATTCAAAATGTGGCCCGG
>CAUYUJ010010481.1:21582-28228 GCA_963575745.1 Prorocentrum cordatum | reverse complement strand
CGGCCTGCTCGACCGCGTCCTTGCCCCCCTTGATGGCTTCCATCGCCCTGAAGAAGAGGCACTTGAGGTAGGCGTCTGGCTTCTTTCCGAGCGGGTTGCCGCGGAAGACGCCCTCCTCGGCCTCCTCTCGAGCTTTCTTCCCTGCCTCGGCGTATCGTATCGCGCCCGCCTCCAGCGTTTTGGGGATCGGGTTCGGGGACCTGATCATGATCGCGAAGTTGTCGTCGCGTGCTGCTCCTCGGAGTGCGTCTTCGTGATGCAGCGCCAGGCGGGCGATGGCCGTCTGCAACTGCTTGTTCATCGTGCCCTCGCCCTCGGCGTCCTTCGAGCCCTTGCTCTGTGCATCCTCCTTCTCCTGTCGGGGTCTCGTCGCGCCCTTGGTGATCGTTCTGAGCGGCTCGAACAGTGCTTGGTCCAGCACTGTGGTCGACCCTGGATGCACTAGGAACGGGCTGGCCCGACTGCTGTCCTCGAGCCACGTGGCGCCGGTGAAGAATGTGGCGTTGGAGAGAATCCTTTCTGGTGAAAGAAGTACTGCAATATGGATATGCTCGACGTTTGAGATGTTCCTCTGGTGCAGCCAAAACGTTAGGTTCGATATTATGCACGCGCAGCCTGTGATTCCAAGACCCTTTTGGCCCCGACACTCTTTCCCACAATCGGGACACTGAAGCACATGAATTTCGATACCTTCACCGCCCTCGCCACCAGGTCGATCATCACTCGGGGCCGAGAATGACAGCACGGAGCGGAGGGCCTTGACGGAGGTCTCGTGGAGCCAGAGGAACCACTTGGGGTGCGTCGTGGGAGCTGTCGATGGGGTATCTGGTACTTCAGGTTCGCCCAAACGCTTCCAGAGGGTAGTCAAGTCCTCCTTTAGTAACAACAGTCGAGCAGTAGGTTCCTGGAGGGAGGGGGCCTCGAACAATAGCCTGCCAAATTCAACCGCTCTCACCATTAACTCGGGTCGTAGTGGGGGGGGCCTCCAGGACAGCTGGTCCAATAACCTGTTTCCACCGTTTAAATCTCCTGAATAGGAGGGTAGAGGTCACGCTGGATAGGTTCGCCTTCTCCCTGATCCCCTCGTTCGGAACGTGTTTACGATGGGCTGGTGAACGGAGGAGGTGTCGAAAGCGTCTGTCTTGCCAGCGTTCAAGTCGCGTGACTTCTGATTTTGCTAGTATCATCACTTGCGTGGAAAAGACAGCCACTGAACGTGCCAGCGAACACCGCAAACGAATTCTCAGCCGCATGCCGATGCTACTGCGGATGATGCGTTGCGCCAGCCTGCCGTGGGCAAGGTTCGCACGCTGCAAGCGGGCAGCGACCTCCTCTCGCATGGTGCCTTGAACTGAGAGGCGCACTCCTAACTACTTGACATGCGGCAGTGCGTGCTGGGCAAGACTCATGCCGTCAGCTTCTCGAAAGTGAACTCCTGTTTGCTTACTTTTGGCCACCCTTCTTAATCTTTTATATCCGCCTCCAGCTTCTCCCATCAGATTTTCCGTGTTGGGCGTGTTGATTTTCGTAAATCTGAGCTCTCTTTCCTTCCTCAGGAAGTTCAGGACATTCGTGATGTCATCAACGGAGTGGGCGGCCGTCATTGCGATCAAATCGTCAACACATTTTACTTCCGAAACATTCATCAACTCGAGCACCTGCTCGCTCAAAACGCCCGTGAACCACAAGATCTGGAAGGCAAGATCGGACACGACTTTGACCCCTGGGAAGCCTTTTTCTCTGATATGCCCTCGGAAACCTTCGAACTACTCATGTCGTAGATCGCGATGAATAGGCTTGGGCCTCCCACTGAACCCTGACGCACCCTGTTCCCCACCAGGAGCTTGCGAACTGGTTGGTTGGTACGAGGGTCCCTGATAATATAGCATGTCCCTTTGTGTATTTCCTCGATGCAAAGACGGACGCCTCTAGATATATATAGCTGCTCAGAGGCCAACCGAACCTGGTCCCGAGATAGAAGGTCAAACACCTTTTTCCAGATCCAACAGAATAGCTGCAAGAAAACGAGCTGGCTGCTTAGATCGCCGTTCGCATCTATGGAAACAACGAAGGACCTCGTCGACCACCACTACTGCATGACGTGTCGAACGGCCTTGTCGGGCTCCAAACAGCGTGCAAGAAAAAGATGCGCCCAAGCGCCGTAGCGTAGACATGGCCACAGTGTTGGCGTAGGCCTTGCCCATGTGGCCGATGATAGTAATTGTTCTATACTGGTCCTTCGCATTGGTCCCGTCTCCGTTGGGTTTTCTGATGCTAGCCGTCTCTCCATTATTAAATCTCTGAACAGCTCGGCCGTGAAGTCGGCACGATTTGAAAACGGCCGTCGTTGGGCCTTTGATCACTGTGCTGGTAAGTTTCCAAAGTTCAGCAACAGCGCCTTCTCCTTCGGGTCGGGTGGCGATCGGGGTCCAATGCTCGGGGTCGTGCCATTTCAGCGTGGGGCCACTCTTGAAAATCGGGAGCTTCCCGGTCACATTTTCCACATCATCCTCCGTGAAATCGCCTTCCAGGGAAACGTCGGGGTCGTTTAGCTCCTGAGGGCCTCCAAGGTTGTCGATGGGGATCTCTTGGGCCTGGAAGATCTCGCACAGGGCCTCCGTGCGAACCTTGCCCAACTGCCGCCAACTTCCGCCAGCCCTCCGCCGGTGGATCTGCCCTCGCGCCACGCCCGCCGGGGAAGAGATGCCAACCCGTTCGATCCTCGAAGGCGAGGCCCTCTCTGGAGTTGGAGGCTTGGGCATGGGCACCAGCACCCACACAACAGGGTTGCTCCCACCAGGGGGAGATGCTCCCGGATTTTGGTGCTGGTGGTAGCTCTTGGTCGCCTGGGAAACCCGAGTATTACCATCATCGCCGAGATGGGGATCATCTTTCCTCGGCGGAGGCACACCATCGGTTTTGATGTTGGTGTCAACATATCGGCATCTGATAAAACGCCTCGCGTGGCCCGAAGGCGGAACCAGGGGAAGCCAAAAGGCACCGATACCGCTACTCCCCAGACCTCTCCCCAGCTGCGTTCTGACCAAAACTTCGAGGCGAATCCAGCGGTGACGACGAGGGCCTCCCGAACAATGCGAAACCGAGGGAAGGGTAGCGGTATGGGTACGGTCGGACCCAGGACATAGTAATGTCCTTCAAGAACATTGGACCCTCCGCGGGTCAAACCACACAGAACATCCAAAGGCACCCTGCCCGGGATGCACAAGACCATCCGACAAGAACGAAACGCATCAGGCATCCGGGTACCCTTCCCGAGCCGACCTCGATCGTGGCAACTCGTGGGAGCCTCCCGTACTATCTTGTCGGCTCTTGCGAAACGACGCCAGATCGACGCTACATCGATGCCAGCTCGGCGGTATCCTGTCGACTCCCAGGCGCTAGTCGACGCCCTATTTGACGCGAAGGGCGGCACTCACAGGGTTTATCAGGCTCCCATGGTTTGCTACCGAACGATGGCATCTTCTTAGGGAGCCGAAGCCTGGCATGAGCCATGCAACGTCGGAGGTCCGCGCGGAATTCTCCTTTCTCCTCCTCCTCCTCCTCCTCCTCCCCCTTTCTCCTCCTCCTTCTTCTTCCTCCTCCTCCTCCTCCTTTCTCCTCCTCCTCCTCCTCCTCCTCCTCCTTTCTTCTCCTCCTCCACCTCTTCCTCCTTTCTCCTCCTCCTCCTCCGCCTCCTCCTTTCTGAGGGCCTCTGGAGGGCGGGGAGCCGGGCAGGACAGGGCGGATGTGGGCTGGGCTGTGGGCAGCCGGAGCTTCCCCCCTGGGCCCTAGATATTTTTTCTTATTTACATCGCTCCACCACCACGTGACCACTTGACTGTAAGGCCGCGTGCGCCGGATCCACCGGAAGCCCGCCGAAGAAGATAAAACGAAGGCGTCTAGCGTTGATATGTTTCAAACAGTGTGCTGCTTGGGAAACACCCCCTGGGCCCTAGAAGTACTTCGCCGTTGGCGTCGCGGACAAGGGCGGCGACGACGGCGGCGGCGACAGCGGCGTCGAGCGACCACGACCCATGGATTCGGGCGCCCGCGGCCCTCGCTGGACCTCCAGGGGCCTCTGGCGACCCCGACGACGACGACGACGACGACGACGACGACGACGACGACGACGACGACGACGACGACGACGACGACGACGACGACGACTACGACGACGACGACGACCGACGACGGACGACGACGACGACGACGACGACGACGACGACGACGACGACGACGACGGTGACGACGACGACGACCACGACGACGACGACGGCGACGACGACGACGACGACGACGACGACGACGACGACGACGAGGACGAGGACGAGGACGAGGACGACGACGAGGACGAGGAGGAGGACGAGGACAAGGACGAGGACGAGGACGAGGACGAGACGAGGGCGACGACGACAGCGGCAGAGACGGCGACGACGGCGACGGCGGCGGCAACAGCGGCGGCAGCGGCGGCGACGACGGCGGCGGCGGCAGCGGTGTGCGGCGGCGGGGCGCGGCGGCGGCGGCGGGAGGAGCTGCACCGGCACGCCCCGCGCCGCGCCGGCGGGGAGCGGCTCCGCGACCCAGGAGCTGAGCATCAGCACGCCGCCGATCGGCCTGGGGGCCAGTGGAGTCTGCCCCTCCTCCTCCTCCTCCTCCTCCTCCTCCTCTTCCTCCTCCTCCTTCTCCTCCTTCCTCCCCTCCTCCTTCCTTCCTCCTCCTCTCCTCCTCCTCCTCCTTCCTCTCTTCTCTCCTCCTCCTTCCTCCTCCTCCTCCTTCTCCTCCTCCTCCTTCCTCCTCTCCTCCTCCTCCTCCTCCTCCTCCTCTCCTCCTCCTCCTCCTTCTCCTCCCCTTCCCCTCCTCCTCCTCCTCCTCCTCCTCCTCTCCTCCTACTCCTCCTCCTCCCTGCCCCCTCCTCCTACTCCCCCTCCTTCCTCCTCCTCTCCTCCTCTTCCTCCTCCTCCTCCTCCTCCTCCTCCTCCTCTCATCCTCCTCCTTCCCTCCTCCCCTCCTCCCTCCCCTCCTCCTCCCCCTCATCCTCCTCTCCTCCTCTCCTCCTCCTCCTTCCCTCCTACCCTCCTCTTCCTCCCACTCCTCCTCCTCCTCGTCCCTTTCTCCTCCTCCTCCTCTTCCTCTCCTCTTCTCCTCTCCTCCTCCTCCTCCCCTCCTCCTCCTCCTCTCCTCTTCCTCCTCCTGCTCCTCCTGCCTCCTCTTGGTCGTCGTTCGTCCTCCTCCCCCTCTCCCTCCGCCTCCTCCTTCCTCCCCCTCCTCCTCCTTCACCTCCCCCTCCTCCTCCTACTCCCCTCCTCCTCCTCCTCCTCCACCCATCTCCTCCTCCTCCTCGCCATCCCCTCCGCCTCTCCTCCCCGTCCCCTCCCCTTCATCCGTCTCCTCCTCCTCCTTCCTCATTCTCCCTCCTTCTCCGCGTCGTCGTCCTCCTCCTCCTCTCCCTTCTCCTCTGATTCTTCTTCTTCTTCTTCTCTCCTCCTCTCCTCCTCCTTCCTCATCCTCATCCTCCTCCTCCTCCTCCTCACTCCTCCTCCCACTCCTCCTCCCTCTCCTCCTCCTCTTCCTCCTTCTCCTTCTCCTTCTCCTCCTCCTCCTCATTCTCCTCCCCCTCGTCTCATCCTCCTCTTCCTCCTCTCCGCCTCCTCCTCCTCCTTCTCCTCCTCCTCCTACTCCTCCTCCTCCCTTCATTCCTCTCCCCCTCTACTACGGTCGGAGACCGTTGCTTAGCGTGTCGCGGCGGCAGCTCTGGCGACACGCCATGCCCCGAAGGTGGACAGCGCATCGCTCCGCTCCGTGGGAGGCTCGAGGAGGTCCAGGACGTTGATGCTTGGGAGATGGGAAGACAGCTAGCGTGTCGCGCCGAAGCGCTGTGGGCCAGAGCCAGCGTCGCGACCCGCCAAGGAACAACAACTCCAGACCGTATACCTTATGCCAACTCGGAGGCTACCTTGCGCCTCCTCTGAGCTATCCTGTGCCGTCTTGGAGGCCGTCCTGGGCCACATGTGGAAGAACCATCGACGGAGACGGTGAGCGACGCTGGGCATGCCATCAACCTCGCTCTGCGGGCACCTGTTCGGCAACCTCCTTCGCTGTACTTCTCTCCCCCCCTTCGCCGCCGCTGTCGACGTCGCGTCGTCGCGTCCTCGCCGCCGCCGTCATCGCCGCGTCGTCGCCGTCGTCCAGAGGTTTCCAGAATGCCTATGGAAGCCCAGAGCCTCGATCGCCGTCGTTCGTCGTCGTCGCTGCAATCATCGTGCTACCATAAGGAACGCCGAGCAAGGAACGTAAGGCTTTCTGGCCATGGCGAGCCTTGACCACAGACAGGTACCCCAGCATAGATCTGAGGAGCGGGCTGAATGCCAGAACTCCTCCTGAGCCCAAAGTGGTCCTTACTTCAGCGTCTTGACTGTAGAGCCAACAAGTTGCTACAATGAGGGACTTCGTCGACGCCACTCGTGTCCCGCTAGCGACCCGAGGAGGCCCAAGGGACCGTAACGCATCGATCCCTGTGGCCAGCCAAGCGAATTCGAGGTGGTCGCCGTCGTCGTCGCCGTCTGGGGGGGCAAACAAATACCGATGCCGCTACTCCACTGCCCTCTCCTACGGTGCGTTCTGACCAAAGCTTCGAGGCGAATCCAGC
>CAUYUJ010010481.1:11582-14082 GCA_963575745.1 Prorocentrum cordatum | reverse complement strand
TCCTCTCCTCCTTCCTCCCCTCCTCCTCCTCCTCCTACTCCTCCTCCTCCTCCTCCTCCTCACCTCCTCCTCCCCCCTCTCCCTCCTCCCCTCCCTCCTCCCTCCCTCCCTCCCTCCCTCCCTCCCTCCCTCCCTCCCTCTCTCTCTCTCTCTCTCCTCGATTGCGCCGCCCTCCGCCGCTCCCTCGCCGGCGGGCCGAGGTGCACCACGGGCGAGGCCCTCGGCGGCGACTCGCGGGGGCCTCCCACGCCATCTTGTCGGCTACTGCGAGTCGACGCTGGTCGACGCTGGTTCGGCGCTAACCAACGCTAAATCGGCGCTAATCGACGCTAGCCGACGCGAAGTCGGCGCTACCTCATCGACTCCCAGACGCTAGACGACGCTGGTCGACGCCAAAGCCGGCATTGGGGGTATACCAGGCTCCCATGATTCGCTGCCGAACGAGGCCCTTTCTGAGGCGCCCCACGTGGCTCCCAAACCCTGACGAGCCAGAGATGATCGAAGCGGAGTGGCCGACCTCCGTGGCCGCTCGCTGCCCAAAACAGGTGCCCCTCGTCCAAGAGGTGCTCCTGGCACTTCGCGCCGCGCTGAAGACCCCCCCCCGAGGCCCCCCCGGGCCTCGCGTGGGGTGCTCTCTGGAGGCCGTGGGGTCCTTACCCACCGGTCGGGAGAAGTAGGTAGAAACATGAAGTAGGGAGGCGGATGAAGTCGATTATGATCGGGCCCGCCAAAAGAGTATCAACACGCAGCAAAGCATATCGGTTCTTGAAGTAGGAAGGCGCTTGCAGTAGATTGGGTTCTGGGGGTCCAGAAATACCTACTTTCAACGACCAATGGGTATCTCTCTTATATTAGCATCTTCGAGCTGGCCTGCGCGTAGCGCGCATCATGCGCTGGGGCTGGCAGATCAGCTCTGCCCCCCTTGGCCCGATTTCTGCGGCGGTTCACCCGCGGTGCCATCATGTGAGGCCAGCATCTTGTGGCCGCACGCCCGAGACAAAATCTGCGTTGGTGGGTGCCTCCCTGGAACTCCCTGGGCACCCTGGATCAAAGACCAAGGCCGTCCACGATGACAGCAGCGCCGAACACCGGCCGAACCGAGACCGACATCGACGGGCCTTAGGCAGCCCCAGAAGGGGGCAGCGAAGCCAGCGACGACACGACAACAACCGACCGAACCGACCCGACCGAACGCAGCCGACTGCCGACTCAGCCGAACCGACCGAAGCGCGAGCACCCCCGCTCTCTGTCCGCCCCGGCGCAGCTCCGCTCCGCGGCGGCCCCGGGCGCCCCGGGGGCGGGGGCGGCAGGAACGGGGCGGGGAGCGGTCGTGGCGAGGGGCGGGATGACTGGGAAGGTGGAGGGCGGGGGGACGAGGGAGGGCGATGGGACGAGGGAGGGCGAGGGGAGGAGGAGAAGGAGGAGGACGGGAAGGAGGAGGAGCAGGAGGAGGAGGATGATGATGAGGAGGAAAGAGAGGACCAGTGTAAACCCAAGACGCATCAACGATCGCACAACAATCCCTCCCTCCAACTTCCCTCTTCATAGGGCCCTGCAAGAATTTGTGTTCATTGTGGGAACTGCCCCATTGCAAGATAACTGTCCGAGAATCCCCAATCGTGCTCAAATAACCTTCCTGGGACTTCAGCGTCGCGATTCCACGTGACTGCTGCGTCCCGGAAATCAGGAATCGTGCCAGAACGTCATTCCTAGGAGTCCAACACCACGAATCAACTTGACTGTTGCGTCCTGACAACCCTAAGTCTTACCAGAGCGCCATTCCGACTCGACCATGCGACTCCGTGAACCTTTTGCGAACTTTCATAACGAAAATGCGCGGCGCTAAGGCGAAGGCCCCATTTTGGAAAGGAACCGCGCTTGATCCTTGAATATGCTGCAAACTTTCAATACGAATATGCGCGGCGCTAGGGCGAGAACCAGATTCTGAAATCCTCCCGCCCTCCATCTGTGAAGCTGCTGCAAACTTTTACGACGATTGTGCGCGGCGCCAGAGCGAGAGGCACATTTTGAAAACGGCCCGTCCTCCATTCGTGGAGCCGGTTTCGAATCTCAAACTTCACAATCATACATGGTGAGGAAGTCTCGTGCGAAACGCCCGGCCCGCCCTGCCGACACGTCTGGGGGTGCGACAGGGGAGAGCTACCTATCAGGGACAGGGATGGAGAAGGTAAGGCATGATAAGGCTGCGCAGGGGGGGAGACAAGAAGGAGGAGGAGAAGGAGGACGGGGAGGAGGAGGAGTAGGAGTAGGAGGAGGACCAGGAATCGGAGTAAGAGAGGGAGTAGTAGGAGTGGGAATCGGAGTCGGAGTAGGCATAGGGGTAGGAGTAGGAGTAGTAGTAGTAGTCGTCGTCGTCGTCGCCGTCGTCGTCATCGTCGTCGTCGTCGTCGTCGTCGTCGTCGTCGTCGTCGTCGTCGTCGTCGTCGTCGTCGTAGTAGTAGTAGTAGTAGTAGTAGTAGTAGTAGTAGTAGTAATCGTA
>CAUYUJ010010481.1:0-11482 GCA_963575745.1 Prorocentrum cordatum | reverse complement strand
GTCCGCCCACCCAATACAACGTTCGTGGCCCCACAGGAAGCCCCACTGAATGCCCCAGTGGTCAGTTCGCATGCGTCCGCCCCACCCAATACAGCGTTTAGTGGCCCCAGAGGGAGCTCCACCGAAGGCCTCAGTGGCGACATTCGCATGCGTTCGCCCCACCCAGTACAACGTTTGGTGGCCCCATAGGGAGCCCCAACAAAGGCCCCAACGGCGACGTTCGCATGCGTTCACCCACCCAGTACAGCGTTTCGGGGCCCCATAAGGAGCTCATCCGAAAGCCCCAAAAGCGACGTCCGCATGCGTCCGCCCCACCCAGTACTGCGTTTGGTGGCGCCATAGGGGGCTACACCGAAGGTCCCAGTGGCGACCGTCGCATGCGTCCTTCGCCCATGTCGGCACACCCCTTACACGTCTCGCGGCCCCACAGGGAGCTCCACCGAAGGCCGCAATGGCACCGAAGGCCGCAATGGCCACGTTCGCATGCGCCCCCCAAGCTAATTTCGGCACATCCCTTACATGTTTCTTGGCCCCATACGGAGCTCCATCGAAGGCCTCAGCGGCGACGTTCGCCTGCGTCCCCCCGTTCATTTCGGCACATCCCTTACACGTTTTGTCGCCCCATAGGGAGCTCGAGCGAAGGCCCCAATGGCGACGTTCGCATGGCGGCCCCGCCCCATGTCGGCACACGGCTCACACTTTCCGTGGCCCCATAAGGGGATATACTGAAGGCCCCACCAGCAGCGCCCGCATGGTGGCGCCGCCCCATTTCGGCACACCCTTTACACGCTTCGTGGCCACATGAGGAGATCCACCGAAGGCGATACCCACAACGGCGATCCTCACAACTGCATATGGTTGGGCCATTCGCCAGGATCATGTTTTGTAATATCACATCGTCTCGGTAATCTGCGCCCTCCCCACGTCTCCCTTCCTCCTTGAACCCTCCTCCTCCTCCTCCTCCTCGTCTATCCTCTCTCCTCAACCCACATCCCAATTCCCCTTATTCTCTCATCGTCTGGTCGTCTCCTTCTGCTCCTCCTCGTCCTCTCCTCTCCTCTCCTGTCCTGTCCTCGCTCTCCTCCCCCCTCGATCCCATCCTCCACAAATTCACCTCTCATACTCAATCAGTCCTGCCTGGCGTCTCCTTCTCTCCTCCTCTCCTCTCCTCTCCTCTCCTCTCCTCTCCTCTCCTCTCCTCTCCTCTCCTCTCCTCTCCTCTCCTCTCCTCTCCTCTCCTCTCCTCTCCTCTCCTCATCTTTTCATCTCCTTCTCCTCGTCCTCGTCCTCTCTCTCCTTTCCTTCCTTCCCTCCTCCTCAGCGCTTTTCAAGGCCAGCAACGGCCGATGTGGCCGGCTCCATGGACCAAATGCCAGTCTGCATGCACGGGCCAAATGCCGGTCTGCATGACAGCTCCTGCTGGCGCTCAGTGGCCACACCTTCGTGGACCATTCCAAAACGTATTACAACAGTCTCAGCAGCAAAAAGTGGCTGCACGTTGCCCAGACATCCAGGGGCCGCGGCAGGAGAAGCACGACGAGCGCCCCTGGGCCACAATGGGCCTCCAGCGGGCCGCCGATCCGCGCCGCGGCAGCGCATCGAATAAGCCACGGCCCTGGGCGAAGCGCCAGTCACAGGGATGGGGTCGAGGGCTCCATGGGGGCCCCAGACATCCTGCGACACGATTTTCCTGATCCGCGGCGCCACGGCTGCCGCCCCCTTCCACGGGTGCTTGATCTCCCGTCTTGGATCCATGCTCTGTGGGCTCGGAGCCCGATACAGCGGGCCCCCCGAGGCCGAAGTCGAGGAAAAACGTTGGGATGGGAATGACCCGGTCGCTGGAGGTCTGGGGCGTCCTTCCTCGTGATGGAGTCGCGCCGCCGGACCTCTGCGGATTGGCTTCTGCACTGCTGCCGAATTTCGAATTAATTACGAGGCCAGCCTGCCTGGCCGTCGACTGGTCCAGCCCTTGACTGGCCAGACAGAGCCGCTCTCCGACAAGATGCGCCCGGCTCGACGAGCGTGGGGCCCCACGCCGCTCAGCAGAAGGAATCAGGGCCTTGCAGTGACGAAGTCTCTGTGTCCTCCCGAGGCATGCGCTACACCCGCCAATCCAGTCCCATCTCCTCCTCCTCCTCCTCCTCCCCCTCCTCCACCTCCTCCTCCTCCTCCTCTTACTCCTCCTCCTCTCCCCTGAGACGATGCCAAGACCGGGACAACATCGGACCGGGACAGATCGGCGATCTCTGGGATCCGACGGCTCTGGAGGATGTGTCCAGCGCCGCGGCTGTGCCAGAGCGCTCCGGCACGGTCCGAGAGCGTCCTGGAACGCTCTGGGGGACTTATGCCCGTCCTGGCCCCGGCCGATCCCCGCTTTCCTCCAGACGGGTAGGCGAGAAGAAGCACAGCAGGAAGGGACGAGGGGCGAGGGACTGAGCTGTTGGGCGTTGCGAGGTCTCCCATCCTGGTCCGACTGAGTGTCGGCACCCTCCTCCGACGGGTCCTCCGTGACCGTGTCCCTCTCCGACAGCGGCACCTGCCTCCTCTTGCCGCCCGGCACAAACACGGCGGCGGCGGACCTTAGCGAGGTCCGAAGCCCAGGGGGCGGCGGCATCATGATGGGAGCCCTCATCGCGCTCGCGACGGGGGCGAAGGAGGCCGCCAGCCTGGCATCCCTCGTGTCGCGTGCGCTTGGCGCCGCGTCACAGTCCAGAAGGTCGGCCAGACTGATGACCTTCGCGCCCAGGGCCTGCTCTGCAGCTGTGCGCTCCCGAGCAGCGGGTCGATCGAGAACCAGATCGCACAGGGACATCTTTGCCGCGATGGTGACCTGGCCTCGCCGTGCCATGTGTGATCTCGGAGGGAGCAGAAGTACGAGTACCTGATGGGTGCACTGTGCGCCGTCTGCACAGAGATGGGAGGGCCTCTCGCCAAAACGGCTGCGGGCCTCTTCCTCCCTGCCCCCTAGCCTCACTCCTCCCCTCCGCCTCGCCCCCCCCCTCGTCCCCGCCCCGTGGAGGCCGCCCAGATGAACGAGGAGGGAGGAGCGAGGAGCGAGGAGCGAGCAGGAACAGGAGCAGGAACAGCAGCAGGAGCAGGAGCAGGAGCAGGAGCAGGAGCAGCAGCAGCAGCAGCAGCAGCAGCAGCAGCAGCAGGAGCAGCAGCAGCAGCAGCAGCAGCAGCAGCAGCAGCAGCAGCATCAGGAACAGGAGCAGGAACAGGAGCAGGAGGAGGAGGAGGAGGATGGGGGAGGAGGAGGAGGAGGGGGAGGAGGACCAGTGTAAACCCAATAGATATCAACAATGTTGGAATAAACCCTCCCTCCAAGCTCCCTCTTCATAGGCCCCTACAGCGGTTCATTTTCACTGAGGGAATTGCTTTGTTGGAAGACAGCCGTTTGAATACCCTGAAGCATGCCAAAACATGGTCGCGGGATTCCAACGCCACGGACCAACCTGATTGTTGCGTCTTGAATCGTGACAGAACGCCATTCGCTCGACTTCAGCACCGCGAATCAACGTCACTGTTGTGCCCTCACAACCCTGAATCCTTCCAACACACAATTTCTGGTACGCTGATCATGGGAATCCGTGAAACACTTGCAAGATAGAAAAATAAATGTGCGCGGCGTAATGGCGAGAACCACAGCTCGAAAAGGAGCCGCCTTCAGTCCGTGAAGCTCTTGCAAATCTTGAAACAGAACGTGCGCGGCGCTACGGCGAGAACCACATTTTGAAAACAGGCCGCCCTCAATCCGTGAAACTCTTGCACATGTTTAGAATGAATATGCACGCGCTAAAGTGAGAACCACATTTTGAAAACGACACACCCTCAATCCGTGAAGCTCCTGTGCATGTTCAGAACGAATGTGCGCGGCGCTAAGGCGAGAACCACATTTTGAAAACGACCCGCACTCAATCCGTGAACCCCTTGCATTTAAACCAAACAAACACGAATGCGCGCGGATTGAAAACGACCCGTCCTCCATCTGTGAAGCTGTTGCCAATTTTTGAGTTTCACAATCACGAGTGGTGAGTAAGTCTCAGGCGAAACAGCCGGCCCGCCCTAAAACCTGGCCTCGGGGTGCGACAGAAAAAAATAGTTAGAAGGAACAAAGAATGGATGAGGAGAAGGAGGAGGAGGAGGAAGGGGAGGAGGAGGAGGAGGAGGAGGAGGAGGAGCATGGAGGAGGAGGAGGAGGAGGAGGAAGGAGGAGGAGGAGGGAGAGGAGGAGGAGGGAGGAGCAGGGGGAGGAGAAGGAAACTGAGAAGATAATGACAAGGAAAGGAGAAGGGGCACGCAGCGGTGCAGGAGGCGGAGGAGGAGAGAGGTGGAGACAGGACGGACATGGAGGAGGAGGGAGGAAGGAGGAGGAGAAAGGAATGAGAAGGAGACGGAGAAGGAGGAGGAGGAGGACGGAGGAGGAGGAGAGGAGGAGGAGGAGGAGGAGACGGAGGATGATGAGGAGGAGGAGGAGGAGGAGAGGAGGAGGAGGAGGAGGAGGAGGAGGAGGAGGGGAGGGAGGAGGAGGAGGAGGTGGAGGAGGCAGAATGAGAGGGAAAATCATGTGAAGGCGAAGGAGAAGGATAATGAGGATGCAGATGATGATGGTGATGATGAGGAGAATGAGGATGATCAGGAGGAGGAAAAGGAGGAGGAGGAGGAAGAGGAGGAAGAAAATGAGGGGCAACGATGATGACTGTACCGCGTCCCAAGGGGCCGGGGGTCATCCTGGGCTAAGAATTTGCTGCTGCTGCCGTCGTCGATGATGATGGTGATGACGCTGATGATGATGATGATGATGATGCTGATGCTGATGCTGATGATGATGATGATGATGATGATGATGATTATGTGATGATGATGCTGCCGCTGCTGCTGCTGATGATGCTGATGTTGTTAATGATGCTGATGCTGATGATGTTGCTGATGATGATGCGAACGATGATGGGTAGTATGATGCTAACGATGCTGATGCTGATACTTATGCCGATGATGATTCTGATGGTGATGCTGCTGATGAGTATGTTGATGTTGATGATGCTGGTGATGATGGTGATGCTGGTGATGACGATGGCAATGGCGCTGCTGATGCTGATAATGCTGATGATGATGCTGATACTTATGCTGCGGCTGATGATGATGTTGATGATGATGCTCATGCTTATGATAATGATGATGCTAATGCTGCTGCCTATGATGGTGTTGATGATGCTGATGATGATGCTGATGATGCTGATGATGAGGATGATGCTGCTGCTGACGATGATGATGACGTTGATGATGATGATGATGGTGATGATGATGATGATGATGATGATGATGATGACGATGACGATGATGATGATGATGATGATGATGATGATGATGATGATGATGATGATGATGATGTTGCTTACGGCGACGATGATGCTGCTGTTGCTGCTGATGACGACGATGTTGATGCTGCTGCTGCTGCTGATGATGATGATGATGCTGATGATGATGATGATGCTGATCATGATGATGATGATGATGATGATGATGATGCTGATGATGATGCTGATGACGATGATGATGAGGACCACGGGACGGCAGAGACGATCCGCAACAGTGACGGTGAGGATGAAGATGCGGAGACTGGAGGGGAAGAGGACGGGCAGATGTTTTCTTTTGCTGTGGCAATCGTATTTCCCAACCATGCTGTGGTGTTGGGCCCTCGTTTTGAAGAGGCAGCGCCCCGCGTTTCCCTCCTCCTTCTCCTCGTTCTCCTCCTCTCCCACCTGCATGCCTCTGCTCTGCGCATGCCAACCATTTCAGCACCCTCGTGGCCTCCATAGGGAGCTCCACCGAATGCCACACTGGCGACGTTCGCATGCGCTCGCCCCACCACGTACAACGTCTTGTGGCCCCACATGGAGTTCCACCGAACATCTCACTGGTGACGTTGGCATGCGCCCGCCCCACCCAGCACAGCGTTTCGTGGCCCCATCGGAAACCCCACCGAAGGCCGCAATGACGACATTCGCATACGTCCGCCCTACCCAATGCAACGTTTCGTGGTGCAATATGGCGCCGCACCGAAGGCCCCAACGGCGACGATCGCATGCGTCCGCCCCACCTCCAGTATAGGGAGCAGCACCGAAGGCGCGAGTGGCGACGTTAGCAGACGTCCGCCACGCCCAATGCAGCGTTTCGTGGCCCCATGGGGAGTTCCACCGGAGGCCCCAATGGCGACGTTCGCATGCGCTCCCCCGCCCAGTACAACGCTCCGTGGCCCCAAAGAGTCTTCACCGAATGCACCGATGGCGACGTTCGTATGCGCACGCCCCACCCAGTACAGCGTTTCGTGGCCCCATAGCGAGCTGCACCGAAGCTCCAAGCGATGTTCGCATGCGCCGTTCCCGCCCAGGACAGCTTTTCGTGGCCCCATGGGGGGCTCCACCGAAGGCCTCAGTGGCGACCTTCGCATGCGTCCACCCCACCCAGTACAGCGTTTCGTGGCTCCATAAGGGGGCTCCACCGACGCTTCCAATGGCGACGTTCGCATGCGTCTGCCCCAACCAGGACGACGCTTCGAGGTCCCATAGGGCGCTCCACCGACGGCCACAGTGGCGACATTCGCATGCGCTCGCCCCGCTCAATGCAGCGTTTCGTGGCCACATAGGAAGCTCCACCAAAAGCCACACTGGCGACGTTCGCATGCGTCTGGCCCCACCCAGTACAGCCTTTCGTGGCCCCATAGAAAGCTCCACCGAATGCCGCAGTGGCAGCGTTCGCATGCGTCCGCCCTCCCAATACAACGTTCGTGGCCCCACAGGAAGCCCCACTGAATGCCCCAGTGGTCAGTTCGCATGCGTCCGCCCCACCCAATACAGCGTTTAGTGGCCCCAGAGGGAGCTCCACCGAAGGCCTCAGTGGCGACATTCGCATGCGTTCGCCCCACCCAGTACAACGTTTGGTGGCCCCATAGGGAGCCCCAACAAAGGCCCCAACGGCGACGTTCGCATGCGTTCACCCACCCAGTACAGCGTTTCGGGGCCCCATAAGGAGCTCATCCGAAAGCCCCAAAAGCGACGTCCGCATGCGTCCGCCCCACCCAGTACTGCGTTTGGTGGCGCCATAGGGGGCTACACCGAAGGTCCCAGTGGCGACCGTCGCATGCGTCCTTCGCCCATGTCGGCACACCCCTTACACGTCTCGCGGCCCCACAGGGAGCTCCACCGAAGGCCGCAATGGCACCGAAGGCCGCAATGGCCACGTTCGCATGCGCCCCCCAAGCTAATTTCGGCACATCCCTTACATGTTTCTTGGCCCCATACGGAGCTCCATCGAAGGCCTCAGCGGCGACGTTCGCCTGCGTCCCCCCGTTCATTTCGGCACATCCCTTACACGTTTTGTCGCCCCATAGGGAGCTCGAGCGAAGGCCCCAATGGCGACGTTCGCATGGCGGCCCCGCCCCATGTCGGCACACGGCTCACACTTTCCGTGGCCCCATAAGGGGATATACTGAAGGCCCCACCAGCAGCGCCCGCATGGTGGCGCCGCCCCATTTCGGCACACCCTTTACACGCTTCGTGGCCACATGAGGAGATCCACCGAAGGCGATACCCACAACGGCGATCCTCACAACTGCATATGGTTGGGCCATTCGCCAGGATCATGTTTTGTCCTATCTCTCTCGTCCTCTGCCTCTGCCTCCTCCACTTCCTCCTCCTCCTCCTCCTCCTCCTCCTCCTCCTCCTCGTCTCTCCTCTCTCCTCCCCACCTCCAATTCCCCTTCTCCTCTCATCGTCCTGGTCGTCCTCCTTCTGCTCCTCCTCGCCTCTCCTCTCCTCTCCTGTCCTGTCCTCGTCTCTCCTCCCTCCTTCCCTCCTCCAATTCTCCTTCTCCTCTCATCGTCCTGGCCGTTCTCTCTCCTCTCCATCTCCTCTCCTCTCCTCTCCTCTCCTCTCCTCTCATCTCCTCTCCTCTCCTCTCTCCCGCTCCACTCCTCATCTTTTCATCTCCTTCTCCTCGTCCTCGTCCTCTCTCTCCTTTCCTTCCTTCCCTCCTCCTCAGCGCTTTCAAGGCCAGCAACGGCCGATGTGGCCGGCTCCATGGACCAAATGCCAGTCTGCATGCACGGGCCAAATGCCGGTCTGCATGACAGCTCCTGCTGGCGCTCAGTGGCCACACCTTCGTGGACCATTCCAAAACGTATTACAACAGTCTCAGCAGCAAAAAGTGGCTGCACGTTGCCCAGACATCCAGGGGCCGCGACAGGAGAAGCACGACGAGCGCCCGTGGGCCACAATGGGCCTCCAGCGGGCCGCCGATCCGCGCCGCGGGAGCGCATCGAACAAGGCGAAGCGCCAGTCACAGGGATGGGGTCGAGGGCTCCATGGGGGCTCCAGACATCCTGCGACACGATTTTCCTGATCCGCGGCGCCACGGCTGCCGCCTCCTTCCACGGGTGCTTGGTCTCCCGTCTTGGATCCATGCTCTGTGGGCTCGGAGCCCGATACAGCGGGCCCCCAGAGGCCGAAGTCGAGGAAAAACGTTGGGATGGGAATGACCCGGTCGCTGGAGGTCTGGGGCGTCCTTCCTCGTGATGGAGTCGCGCCGCCGGACCTCTGCGGATTGGCTTCTGCACTGCTGCCGAATTTCGAATTAATTACGAGGCCAGCCTGCCTGGCCGTCGACTGGTCCAGCCCTTGACTGGCCAGACAGAGCCGCTCTCCGACAAGATGTGCCCGGCTCGACGAGCGTGGGGCCCCACGCCGCTCAGCAGAAGGAATCAGGGCCTTGCAGTGACGAAGTCTCTGTGTCCTCCCGAGGCATGCGCTACACCCGCCAATCCAGTCCCATCTCCTCCTCCTCCTCCTCCTCCTCCTCCTCCTCCCCCTCCTCCTCCTCCTCCTCCTCCTCCTCCTCCTCCTCCTCCTTCTCTTACTCCTCCTCCTCCTTCTCTTACTCCTCCTCCTCTCCCCTGAGACGATGCCAAGACTGGGACAACATCGGACCGGGACAGATCGGCGATCTCTGGGATCCGACGGCTCTGGAGGATGTGTCCAGCGCCGCGGCTGTGCCAGAGCGCTCCGGCACGGTCCGAGAGCGTCCTGGAACGCTCTGGGGGACTTATCCCCGTCCTGGCCCCGGCCGATCCCCGCTTTCCTCCAGACGGGGGGCGAGAAGAAGCACAGCAGGAAGGGACGAGGGGCGAGGGACTGAGCTGTTGGGCGTTGCGAGGTCTCCCATCCTGGTCCGACTGAGTGTCGGCACCCTCCTCCGACGGGTCCTCCGTGACCGTGTCCCTCTCCGACAGCGGCACCTGCCTCCTCTTGCCGCCCGGCACAAACACGGCGGCGGCGGACCTCAGCGAGGTCCGAAGCCCAGGGGGCGGCGGCATCATGACGGGAGCCCTCATCGCGCTCGCGACGGGGGCGAAGGAGGCCGCCAGCCTGGCATCCCTCGTGTCGCGTGCGCTTGGCGCCGCGTCACAGTCCAGGAGGTCGGCCAGGCTGATGACCTTCGCGCCCAGGGCCTGCTCTGCAGCTGTGCGCTCCCGAGCAGCGGGTCGATCGAGAACCAGATCGCACAGGGACATCTTTGCCGCGATGGTGACCTGGCCTCGCCGTGCCATGTGTGATCTCGGAGGGAGCCGAAGTACGAGTACCTGATGGGTGCACTGTGCGCCGTCTGCACAGAGATGGGAGGGCCTCTCGCCAAAACGGCTGCGGGCCTCTTCCTCCCTGCCCCCTAGCCGCACTCCTCCCCTCCGCCTCGCCCCCCCTCGTCCCCGCCCCGTGAAGGCCGCCCAGATGAACGAGGAGGAGGGCGAGGAGCGAGAGCGAGGAGCGAGCAGGAACAGGAGCAGGAACAGCAGCAGGAGCAGGAGCAGGAGCAGGAGCAGCAGCAGCAGCAGCAGCAGCAGCAGCAGCAGCAGCAGCAGCAGCAGCAGCAGCAGCAGGAGCAGCAGCAGCAGCAGCAGCAGCAGCAGCAGCAGCATCAGGAACAGGAGCAGGAACAGGAGCAGGAGCAGGAGGAGGAGGAGGAGGATGGGGGAGGAGGAGGAGGAGGGGGAGGAGGACCAGTGTAAACCCAATAGATATCAACAATGTTGGAATAAACCCTCCCTCCAAGCTCCCTCTTCATAGGCCCCTACAGCGGTTCATTTTCACTGAGGGAATTGTTTTGTTGGAAGACAGCCGTTTGAATACCCTGAAGCATGCCAAAACATGGTCGCGGGATTCCAACGCCACGGACCAACCTGATTGTTGCGTCTTGAATCGTGACAGAACGCCATTCGCTCGACGTCAGCACCGCGAATCAACGTCACTGTTGTGCCCTCACAACCCTGAATCCTTCCAACACACAATTTCTGATACGCTGATCATGGGAATCCGTGAAACACTTGCAAAATAGAAAAATAAATGTGCGCGGCGTAATGGCGAGAACCACAGCTCGAAAAGGAGCCGCCTTCAGTCCGTGAAGCTCTTGCAAATCTTGAAACAGAACGTGCGCGGCGCTACGGCGAGAACCACATTTTGAAAACAGGCCGCCCTCAATCCGTGAAACTCTTGCACATGTTTAGAATGAATATGCGCGCGCTAAAGTGAGAACCACATTTCGAAAACGACACACCCTCAATCCGTGAAGCTCCTGTGCATGTTCAGAACGAATGTGCGCGGCGCTAAGGCGAGAACCACATTTTGAAAACGACCCGCACTCAATCCGTGAACCCCTTGCATTTAAACCAAACAAACACGAATGCGCGCGGATTGAAAACGACCCGTCCTCCATCTGTGAAGCTGTTGCCAATTTTTGAGTTTCACAATCACGAGTGGTGAGTAAGTCTCAGGCGAAACAGCCGGCCCGCCCTAAAACCTGGCCTCGGGGTGCGACAGAACAAATAGTTAGAAGGAACAAATAATGGATGAGGAGAAGGAGGAGGAGGAGGAAGGGGAGGAGGAGGAGGAGGAGGAGGAGGAGCATGGAGGAGGAGGAGGAGGAGAGGAGGAAGAGGAGGAGGAGGAGGAGGAGGAGGAGGAGGAGGAGAGAGGAGGAGGAGCAGGGGGAGGAGAAGGAAAACTGAGAAAATAATGACAAGGAGAAGAGAAGGGGCACGCAGCGGTGCATTGTGCAGCAGGACGCGGGAGGAGAGAGTGGAGACAGGAACCGGACATGGAGGAGGAGAAGGAGGAGGAGGAGGAGGAGGAGAAAGAGAAGGAGAAGGAGACGGAGAAGGAGGAGGAGGAGAACGAGGAGGAGGGAGGAGAGAGAGAGGAAGGAGAGAGATGACGGAGCGAGACCCGGGCAGCAGAGGAGGAGGAGGAGGAGGAGGAGGAGGAGGAGGAGGAGGAGGGAGGAGGAGGAGGAGGTGGAGGAGGCAGAATGAGAGGGAAAATCATGTGAAGGCGAAGGAGAAGGATAATGAGGATGCAGATGATGATGGTGATGATGAGGAGAATGAGGATGATCAGGAGGAGGAAAAGGAGGAGGAGGAGGAAGAGGAGGAAGA
>CAUYUJ010010480.1:436174-476103 GCA_963575745.1 Prorocentrum cordatum | reverse complement strand
GCCCACGCATAAAAAAAAAAAACGGAGCAGCCAGATGTCTCGGAACACGATCACGACTGTTTTTGTTTGTTGTTTTCGGGGTCTGGGAGCCCTCGCCGGGCCCAAGTACCGCCGACAAACGATCTGGGAACGACAAATTGGTTAAAGAAATGGCCCAGAGTTCTGGGGACACCGCATCGGAACAGAAACGACATGTCGGAGAGATCGCGGGACGGGTCCTGGGGGAAAACGGGCCCTGGATCCCGAGGCCTTCCCTGGGGACCACCGTTTCATCCTGGGCCGTTTTCGAACGGTCCCGGGGCCCGTGGAGGGCCCCGAAGTCCTCGAAGCAGCGGTGGAGAACGCGCGGGCCCAGTTTCTCAGCATGACGCGCCTGCTACACGGCGAATCCGCCCAGGGGGTCCCCTCTCTGTGTTGTAAGCTCTCGGTGCTCGGCGGGCGGGGGGGGCCTCCTCAAGAATCCCGGGGGGGGCTCCGTAGCCTGGGGACACTTCTGGCAACGCCCGCTCGTCGTCTGTCGTCGTCCTCATCCCCTGACGTCCGCCGAAGTGTTGTTGTTGTTGTTGTTGTTGTTGCTGTTGCTGTTGTTGTTGTCGTTGTCGTTGTCGTTGTCGTTGTCGTTGTTGCTGTCGCTGTCGTTATCGTTATCGTTGTTGTTGTTTTTGTTGTTGTTGTTGTTGTGTTTGTTGTTGTTGTTGGTTGTTGTTGTTGTTGTTATTGTTGTTGTTGTTGTTGTTGTGGTTGGTTGTTGTTGTTGTTGTTGTTGTTGTTGTTGTTGTTGTTGTTGTTGTGGTTGTTGTTGTTTGGGTCTTCTTTTCCTTCACGGCCCCCAGCAGGCCCCAGCCCCTTCATGGGGTGCAGTGCCCCGCCCCGCAGCTCCACTGCTGGTGGCCCCGGGGTCTGATGACGGGCCCCGAGGGCCGAGAGCGAGGGCAGGGCTGAGATTGCACAGCCGACATCGTCGGACATCCGGGGGCACTTCTGGGACCGTCGGGCCCAGGCCAGAAGGGCATCCTCCAAGAGTCTGAGGCCCTCCGCCGCCCAAGGCACAGCAGAACATCCAAGGGTGCCCTCCCCAGGATTCGCAATGACCTCCAACAAGCACGAAAGACACTAGGAGACCCTCCCCGAACCGACCTAGATCTTATGCCTCGGTCCGGCTGTAACACCCGCCGAGAAGACGAAACCAGGACGACGGCAAATCCGGACGAAGACACATCGAGAACCTCTGAGATGTGGCGGCTCTGGCAGAATTGCGGGGCGCCGCGGCCTTCTGGGCGCGCCGGAACGCTCTCACAGAGCGTTCCGAAACGCTTTGGGTAACGGACTTATCCTCAGGTCGGGCATGTCCTCCTACAGGCGGATTTTGGAGGAAAAATGAAAGATAGCCAAGAAGTATTCAGAAATACCCCAAAAAGTGAAACAATCATCCACCGACAACTTTTTTGCCTATGTTTGAATGTTCCTTCTGAAGAGGGACACGCCCGACTCAAACTTACTCCGAGTTTCTTCATAAGCGTTGGGGGGGCGCCACCCCCGCTGACAGCCCCTCATCGATCCCTGTCGCGGGCAGCCACTGCGCGCCGAAGGCGCTCCGACCCCCGTCGCAGCGCGACGACGAAGCGAGGTTGACCCCCGTCGGGGGGGGTACCCCCCCACGCTCCCCAGCCGCGGCCTTCTCCGAGCGCTCCAGAACGCTCTCATAAAGCGTTCCGGAACGCTCTGGGGAACGAACTTATCCTTGGTTCGCGCACGTCCCCCTACAGGCGGATTTTGGACGAACAATGGAGAACTGTCAAAAAATACTCCAACGTGGCCAAAAAACATCCGAAAAGCCGTCCCCTTAAACAAAAATTTGCCTCCTGCAGAGGCACAGGCCCGACTTAGACTTATGCTCGTCCTATCGCCCCGCCCGGGCCGAGCCTCCGTCGCCTCGCCGCCGCTGGACTCCGTGCCAGACGCGCGCCCGCGCCCGCGCCCGCGGCCTTTCGTGGGGGGGGGCGCCAGCAGAGAGGCCGATGCACCGCCACTACTCCTCCTCCGCCTCCTCCTCCTCTCTCCCCCTCTCCCCTCTCTCCTCTTCTCTCTCCTAGCTCCCCCTCTCCTCTTTCCATCTCTCCTCTCTCCCTCTCTCCTCTTTCCCTCTCTCCTCTCCCCCTCTCTCCTCTCCTCTCCTCCTCCTCATCCTCCTCCTTCCTCCGCCTCCTCCTCCTCCTCCTCCTCCTCACTCCTCTCCGCCTCCTCTCTCCTCTCTCCTCTCTCCTCTCTCCTCTCTCCTCTCTCCTCCTCCTCACTCCTCTCTCCTCTCTCCTCTCTTCGCTCCTCTCTCCCTCTCTCCTCTCTTCTCCTCCTCCTCCTCCCCTCCTCTTCTTCTTCCTCCCTCCTCATCTCATCATCCTCCTCCGCCTCCCCCGCCTCCTCCTCATCTCTCCTCTCTCCTCTCTCCTCTCTCCCTCTCTCCTCTCTCCCTCTCTCCTCTTTCCCTCCCTCCTCATCCGACGTCTCGATTTGTTCGTTACACGGGTGCCCGACCTCCCGACCACTTCCCCGGGACGGTTTTTCACCCCGAATTGTTTTCTTGACGGCCCCGAAGCCCAGCAGAAACACCGAGAGGCCGAGAACAACGAAACACCTGCGCCTCGATTTTTTTTCCGGAAAGGGCGCCGGCCCAGGGTTCTCTTTTCCTAGAAAGGGCGCCGGCCCAGGGTTCTCTTTTAGTTGGTTTACCCCACGGTTTCGACTTGAAGAGGGCCGGCGAAATAATTTTGCGTAAATGACAAAGTGAAGTGCTGATTCTCAGTCGAAAAAATGTGTTTCGTGCTTGCCCGCTCGAGGAAAGTGCGCCCCCCATCTCGGATCCTAGATAAAAAACGGGGTCCGCAGACCCCCGTCTTCCCTCGAAAAAAAAAAAGTGCGGAGCCTTTTTTCTGCAAAATCCTCGACAAATAACGGGGTCTGGAGCCCCGACCGCGGCGCGGAAAAGCGCCCCGCGCGCAGGAATTCCGAGGATGTCTCGCGCGTGCCGCGTCCCGCGCGCAGGAATTTCGAGGATGTCTCGAATTCGCTTGTTTTGTCAAAATTTCTTAGAATTTTGGCAGGATGTCTCGAGCGAAACGCTTTTTCCCGGAAAGGGCATGGGCCCAGGGTTCTCTTTTAGTAGGTTAATTAACCCCCCCCCTCGGTTTTTGCCGGCGAATTGTTGGGCGATAAATAACGAAGTAAAGTGTTGATTTGTTTGAAAAAAATGCGTTTCGTGCGTGCCCGCTCGAGGAAAGTGCGCCCCCCATCTCGGATCCTCGATAAAAAACGAAGTCCGCAGACCCCCGTTTTCCTTCGTAAAAAAGAAAGTGCGGAGCGTTTTTCGCAGAATCCTCGACTAATAACGGAGTCTGGAGCCCCGACCGCGACGCAGAAAAACGCCCCGCGCGCAGGAATTCCGAGGATGTATCGCGCGTGCCGCGTCCCGCGCGCAGGAATTTCGAGGATGTCTCGACTAATTCGCTTGTTTTGCCATGATTTCTTTGGATTTTGACAGGATGTCTCGAGCGAAACGCTTGTTTTCCAGAATTTATTGAGGATGTCTCGAGCGAACCGTTGGTTTTGCAAACTTGAAAGGATGTCTCGAGCGGGAGCCTCGTGAGTGGCCAGAATTGAGAGGATGTCTCAAGCGAAATGCTTGTTTTCGCGCCCCGCGCGCAGGAATTCCGAGGATGTATCGCGCGTGCCGCGTCCCGCGCGCAGGAATTTTGAGGATGCCTCGGCTAATTCGTTTGTTTAGCGAGGATTTCTTTGGATTTTGACAGGATGTCTCGAGCGAACGTTTTTTTTTTTTTTTTTTTTTTTTTTTTTTTTTTTTTTTTTTTTCTTTTTAATTTGTTGAGGATGTTCTCGACTCATTTCGCTTGTGTTGCCAGGAATTCTTTTTCTTGGATTTTGACAGATGTCCTCGAGCGAAATACGCTTGTTTTTTACCCAGAATTGTTGAGGATGTCTCGAGCAACCGCTGGTTTGGAAAAAGAAAAAAACAAACTTGAACGGATGTCTCGAGCGGGGGTCTCGTGGGTGGCCAGAATTGGGAGGATGTCTCAAGCGAAATGCTTGTTTTCGCGCCCCGCGCGCAGGAATTCCGAGGATGTATCGCGCGTGCCGCGTCCCGCGCGCAGGAATTTTGAGGATGTCTCGGCTAATTCGTTTGTTTAGCGAGGATTTCTTTGGATTTTGACAGGATGTCTCGAGCGAAACGCTTTAAAAAAAAAAAAAAACTTGTTGAGGATGTCTCGACTAATTCGCTTGTGTTGCCAGGAATTCTTTGGATTTTGACAGGATGTCTCGAGCGAAACGCTTGTTTTTCAGAATTTGTTGAGGATGTCTCGAGCGAAACGCTGGTTTTGCAAAATTGAGAGGATGTCTCGAACGGGGGTCTCGTGGGGTGCCAGAATTCAAAGGATGTCTCAGGCGAAATGCTTGTTTTCACGTCCCGCTCGCAGGAATTCCGAGGATGTCTCGCGCGTGCCGCGTCCCGCGCGCAGGAATGTTGAGGATGTCTCGACAATTTTTTTGTTTGGCGAGGATTTCTGGTGAGTTTGACAGGATTTCTAGAACGAAACGTTTTTTTTTTTGGTTTCATAATTTGTTGAGGATGTCTCGAGCGAAACGCTAATTTTGCAAAATTGGGGGGATGTCTCGAGCGGGGGTCTCGTGGGGTGCCAGAATTCAGAGGATGTCTCAGGCGAAATGCTTGTTTTCACGTCCCGCTCGCAGGAATTCACAGGATTCACTTCACGCTCGCTTGGCACGTTCCGTGGGGCGTCCCTTGGCGAGTCCCCCTGGCACGTCGCGTGGCGCGTCCCTTGGCACATCCCGTGGCACGTCCATTGGCACGTTCCGTAGCGCGTCCCCTTGGCACGTCCCGCGGTGCGACCCCATGGCACGTCCCCTGGCACGTCGCCTGGCGCGTCCCTTGGGACGTTTCGCGGCGCGTCCTCCTGGCATGTTCCCCTGCCAATTAGCTCTGGGCAGCTACTATGTGTTCAGGCAGCTCGAGCTTAAGATCCAGATCAGTTCGGTCAGGACTCGGATGCAAAGGAGGACTCGATCCACGAGGCTATAGAGCACAATCGCGCCATGGCACATCGCAGTTCAGCACGGCACAGCACAGCACAGCCCTCGGCACGGTACATCAAGATCGATACATTCAGCATTGCAATTTGGCACGTTCCTTGGCACGTTCCGTGGGGCGTCCCTTGGCGAGTCCCCCTGGCACGTCGCGTGGCGCGTCCCCTGGCACATCCCGTGGCACATCCAATGGCACGTTCCGTAGCGCGTCCCCTTGGCACGTCCCGCGGTGCGACCCCATGGCACGTTCCCCTGGCACGTCCGCCTGGCACACACGGATCCCTTGGGAACGTTTTCGTGGGTGTCTCCTGGCATGTTCCCCTGTCCATTAGCTCTGGGGCAGCTACTATGTATTCAGGCAGCTCGAGCTTAAGATCCAGATCAGTTCGGTCAGGACTCGGATGCAAAGGAGGACTCGATCCACGAGGCTATAGAGCACAATCGCGCCATGGCACATCGCAGTTCAGCACGGCGCAGCACAGCACAGCCCTCGGCACGGTACATCAAGACCGGTGCTCAGCATTGCAACTTGGCACGTTCCTTGGCACGTTCCGTGGGGCGTCCATTGGCGAGTCCCCCTGGCACGTCGCGTGGCGCGTCCCCTGGCACATCCCGTGGCACATCCATTGGCACGTTCCGTAGCGCGTCCCCTTGGCACGTCCTACGGTGCGACCCCATGGCACGTCCCTTGGCACGTCGCCTGGCGCGTCCCTTGAGACGTTTCGCGACGCGTCCTCCTGGCATGTCCCCCTGTCAATTAGCTCTGGGGCAGCTACTATGTGTTCAGGCAGCTCGAGCTTAAGATCCAGATCAGTTCGGTCAGGACTCGGATGCAAAGGAGGACTCGATCCACGACGCTATAGAGCACAACCGCGGCATGGCACATCGCAATTCAGCACGGTGCAGCACAGCACAGCCCTCGGCACGGTACATCAAGATCGATTCAATCAGCATTGCACTTGTCCGTCACCCAATCAAGTGTCTTTGAAAACGTTGCCATGCGTTACATTTCTATATTCCTTTCCGGGTTCGTGGGTCGATCACGTTTTTTACATAGTTTGTTGAGGATGTCTCAAGGGAAACGCTGGTTTTGCACAACTTGGGGGATGTCTCGAGCGGGGGCTTCGTGGGGGGCCAGAATTCAGAGGACGTCTCAGGCGAAATGCTTGTTTTCGTGTCCCGCTCGCAGGAATTCCAAGGATGTCTCGCGCGTGCCGCGTCCCGCGCGCAGGAATTTTGAGGATGTCTCGACTAATTCGTTTGTTTAGCGAGGATGTCCTTGGATTTTGGGCGGATGTCTCGAGCGAAACGCTTGTTTTTCATAATGTGTTGAAGATGTCTCGACTAATTCGGTTGTTTTGCCAAGAATTCTTTGGATTTTGACAGGATGTCTCGAGCGAAACGCTTGTTTTTCACAATTTGTTGAGGATGTCTCGAGGGAAACGCTGGTTTTGCAAAATTGGGGGGATGTCTCGAGCGGGGGTCTCGTGGGGTGCCAGAATTCAGAGGACGTCTCAGGCGAAATGCTTGTTTTCACGTCCCGCTCGCAGGAATTCCGAGGATGTCTCGCGCGTGCCGCGTCCCGCGCGCAGGAATGTTGAGGATGTCTCGACAAATTTGTTTGCTTGGCGAAGATTTCTTGTGATTTTGACAGGATGTCTCGAACGAAACGCCTGTTTTCCATAATGTGTTGAGGATGTCTCGAGCGAAGCGCCGGCTTTGCAAAATTGGGGGGATGTCTCGAGCGGGGGTCTCGTGGGGTGCCAGAATTCAGAGGATGTCTCAGGCGAAATGCTTGTTTTCACGTCCCGCTCGTAGGAATTCACAGGATTCACGTCACGCTCGCTTGGCACGTTCCGTGGGGCGTCCCTTGGCGAGTCCCCCTGGCACGTCGCGTGGCGCGTCCCCTGGCACATCCCGTGGCACATCCATTGGCACGTTCCGTAGCGCGTCCCCTTGGCACGTCCCGCGGTGCGACCCCATGGCACGTCCCTTGGCACGTCGCTTGGCGCGTCCCTTGAGACGTTCCGCGTCGCGTCCTCCTGGCATGGTCCCCTGTCCATCAGCTCTGGGGCAGCTACTATGTCTTCAGGCAGCTCGAGCTTAAGATCCAGATCAGTTCGGTCAGGACTCGGATGCAAAGGAGGACTCGATCCACGAGGCTATAGAGCACAATCGCGCCATGGCACATCGCAGTACAGCACGGCACAGCACAGCACAGATTTCGGCACGGTACGTCAAGATCGATACACTCAGCATTGCAATTTGGCACAATCCTTGGCACGTTCCGTGGGGCGTCCCTTGGCGAGTCCCCCTGGCACGTCGCGTGGCGCGTCCCCTGGCATATCCCGTGGCTCGTGTCCCGCTCGCAGGAATTCCGAGGATGTATCGCGCGTGCCGCGTCCCGCGCGCAAGAATTTTGAGGAAGTCTTGACTAATTCGTTTGTTTTGCCAGGATGTCCTTGGATTTTGATCGGATGTCTTGAGCGAAACGCTTGTTTTTCATAACTTGTTGAGGATGTCTCCAGCGAAACGCTGGTTTTGCAAACTTGGGGGATGTCTCGAGCGGGGGCCTCGTGGGGGCCAGAATTCAGAGGATGTCTCAGGCGAAATGTTTGTTTTCACGTCCCGCTCGCAGGAATTCCGGGGATGTCTCGCGCGTGCCACGTCCCGCGCGCAGGAATTTTGAGGATGTCCCGTAGCGCGTCCCCTTGGCAGGTCCTACGGTGCGACCCGATGGCACGTCCCTTGGCACGTCGCCTGGCGCGTCCCTTGGGACGTTTCGCGGCGCGTCCTCCTGGCATGTCCCCCTGTCCATCAGCTCTGGGGCAGCTACTATGTGTTCAGGCAGCTCGAGCTTCAGATCCAGATCAGTTCGGTCAGGGCTCGGATGCAAAGGAGGACTCGATCCATGACGCTATAGAGCACAACCGCGGCATGGCACATCGCAATTCAGAACGGTGCAGCACAGCACAGGCCTGGGCACGGTACATCAAGATCGATACAATCAACATTGCACTTGCCCGTCACCCAATCAGGTGTCTTTGAAAACGTTGCCATGCGTTACATTTCTATATTCCTTTCCGGGTTCGTGGGTCGATCATGTTTTTTACATAGTTTGTTGAGGATGTCTCGAGCGAAACGCTGGTTTTGCAAACTTGGGGGATGTCTCGAGCGGGGGCCTCGTGGGGGGCAAGAATTCAGAGGATGTCTCAGGCGAAATGTTTGTTTTCACGTCCCGCTCGCAGGAATTCCGGGGATGTCTCGCGCGTGCCACGTCCCGCGCGCAGGAATTTTGAGGATGTCCCGTAGCGCTTCCCCTTGGCACGTCCTACGGTGCGACCCCATGGCACGTCCCTTGGCACGTCGCCTGGCGCGTCCCTTGGGACGTTTCGCGGCGCGTCCTCCTGGCATGTCCCCCTGTCAATTAGGTCTGGGGCAGCTACTATGTGTTCAGGCAGCTCGAGCTTCAGATCCAGATCAGTTCGGTCAGGACTCGGATGCAAAGGAAGACTCGATCCACGACGCTATAGAGCACAACCGCGGCATGGCACATCGCAATTCAGGACGGTGCAGCACAGCACAGCCCTCGGCACGGTACATCAAGATCGATACAATCAGCATTGCACTTGCCCGTCACCCAATCAGGTGTCTTTGAAAAAGTTGCCATGCGTTACATTTCTATATTCCTTTCCGGGTTCGTGGGTCGATCATGTTTTACATAGTTTGTTGCGGATGTCTCGAGGGAAACGCTGGTTTTGCAAAATTTGGGGATGTCTCGAGCGGGGGCTTCGTGGGGGGCCAGAATTCAGAGGATGTCTCAGGCGAAATGCTTGTTTTCGTGTCCCGCTCACAGGAATTCCAAGGATGTCTCGCGCGTGCCGCGTCCCGCGCGCAGGAATTTTGAGGATGTCTCGACTAATTCGTTTGTTTTGCCAGGATGTCCTTGGATTTTGACCGGATGTCTCGAGCGAAACGCTTGTTTTTCATAATTTGTTGAGGATGTCTCGAGCGAAACGCTGGTTTTGCAAACTTGGGGGATGTCTCGAGCGGGGGCCTCGTGGGGGGCCAGAATTCAAAGGATGTCTCAGGCGAAATGTTTTGTTTTCACGTCCCGCTCGCAGGAATTCCAAGGATGTCTCGCGCGTGCCACGTCCCGCGCGCAGGAATTTTGAGGATGTCCCGTAGCGCGTCCCCTTGGCACGTCCTACGGTGCGACCCCATGGCACGTCCCTTGGCACGTCGCCTGGCGCGTCCCTTGGGACGTTTCGCGGCGCGTCCTCCTGGCATGTCCCCCTGTCAATTAGCTCTGGGGCAGCTACTATGTGTTCAGGCAGCTCGAGCTTCAGATCCAGATCAGTTCGGTCAGGACTCGGATGCAAAGGAAGACTCGATCCACGACGCTATAGAGCACAACCGCGGCATGGCACATCGCAATTCAGGACGGTGCAGCACAGCACAGCCCTCGGCACGGTACATCAAGATCGATACAATCAGCATTGCACTTGCCCGTCACTCAGTCAAGTGTCTTTGAAAACATTGCCATGCGTTACATTTCTACATTCCTTTCCGGGTTCGTGGGTCGATCATGTTTTTCGAGACGCCCGATGTCTGGGTCGCCACTGCTGGATTAAAAGAACAAAACCAAATAAACATTTACTTTTGGCGCTCCGCGCGGATTTCTTGGATCCGCGCCTGGGCCCCCCTCCCTGGCGCGCGGAGCGCGCCAGGGGCGGCACTGGAGGCGCCGCCGGGGGGTCCCAAGTGCGGATCCAAGACATCCGCGCGGGGCGCCAAACAATTATATTTATGATGTTTTTTCTTCTTCGAGCGCGGCGCCAGAGGCGCCGCCATGGGGCCCAGGCGCGGATGCAAGACACCCGCGCGGAGCGCCAAAAACTTATGTTTATATGTTTTTCCCGGAAAAGGCGCGGGCCCAGGGTTCTGTTTTAGTAGGTTTACTCACCCCCGGAAGAGGGCCGGCGGAATTATTCTAGATTTAAAACAAAGTGAAATCAAATTCGGTGTGAAAGAATACGTTTCGCGCGTGCCCGCTCGAAGAAAGTCGACCCCTCATCGGGGCACTTTTAACAGAATCCACGAAAAAAACGAAGTCAGGTGACGCGATCGCGACGCGGAAAAGCGCCCCGCGCGCAGGAATTCCGAGGATGTCTCGCGCGTGCCGCGTCCCGCGCGCAGGAATTTCGAGGATGTCTCGACTAATTCGCTTGTTTTGATGTCTTGAGCGAAACGCTTGTTTTTCAGAATTTGTTGAGGATGTCTCGAGCGAAACGCTGGTTTTACAAAATTGGGGGGTGTCTCGAGCGGTGGCCTCGTGGGGGGCCAGAATTCAGAAGATGTCTCAGGCAAAATGTTTGTTTTCACGTCCTGCGCCCAGGAATTCCGAGGATGTCTCGCGCGTGCCGCGTCCCGCGCGCGGGAATTTCGAGGATTCGAGGATGTCTCAACTAATTCGTTTGTTTTGCAAGGATTCCCTTGGATTTTCACAAGTTGTCTCGGAAAGGGCGCCGGCCCAGGGTTTTCTTTTAGTTGGTAAACCTGTCCCCGGTGCCTCAACTGAGGTGGGCCGGCTGATTCTTTCCCTGATAAATATCAAGGTCGAGGTGGGCTGGCGGATTTAAATTTGAGGATGTCTGAGGCGAAACGCTTGTTTTTGAAATCCCGATCGATAAATCACAGGGTGCGGGCCACTCTTTCGTGTGTTGAGGATGCCTCGAGCGAAACGCTTGCTCCGCAGAGTTACCGAGGATGTCTCGAACGAATCGCTTGTTTTGTAAAACTTGAGGGATCTGGGCGCCCCAAAGATTTGCCTTCTCCAGGTGCACGAACCCGTGTGTTTTTACGCATGTGCCTGTAGATTTGCCCTCTCCAGGTGCACGAATCCATCCACGACCATGACCCCAGCACGACCACACCCCAGCACGACCACACCCCAGCACGACCACACCCCAGCACGACCACACCCCAGCACGACCACACCCCAGCACGACCCCACCCAAGCACGACCCCACCCCAGCACGACCAAACCCCAGCACGACCACACCCCAGCACGACCCCACCCAAGCACGACCCCACCCCAGCAAGACCATGACCCAGCACGACCACACCCCAGCACGACCTCACCACAGCACGACCACACCCCAGCACGACCACGCCCCAGCACGACCACGCCCCAGCACGACCACGCCCCAGCACGACCACCCCCCAGCACGACTAACCCCCCAGCACGACCACCCCCCAGCACGACCACCCCCCAGCACGACCACACCCCAGCACGACCACTCCCCAGCACAACCACACCGCCTTGGTTGAGTGGTTGCCTGTCGTCGTGGAATGTTTCGTGGGGTGTCTCGTGGACTGTTTCGCGGGGTGTCTCGTGGAATGTTTCCCAGGAAACGTTGAAAACGGTCGCCCGTGTCTCGTGGAATGTTTCGCGGGGTGTCTCGTGGAAGTGCCCGTCGCCCAATACGGTGTCGTGAAAACGTTTCCATGCATGCGGCTCTATATATCTCTTTCAGGGTTCGTGGGTCCATCATGTTTGAGGATGTCTCGAGCGAAACGCTGGTTTTACAAAATTGGGGGATGTCTCGAGCGGTGGCCTCGTGGGGTGCCAGAATTCAGAGGATGTCTCAGGCGAAATGCTTGTTTTCACGTTCCGCTCGCAAGAATTCAAAGGATGTCTCGCGCGTGCCGCGTCCCGCGCGCAGGAATTTTGAGGATGTCTCGATCAATTTGTTTGTTTTGCAAGGATTTCTTGAGATTTTGACAGGATGTCTCGAGCGAAACGCTTGTTTTGCATAATTGGTTGAGGATGTCTCGAGAGAAACGCTGGTTTTGCAAAATTGGAAGATATCTCGAGCGGGGGCCTCCTGGAGGGCCAGAATTCAAAGGATGCCTCAGGCGAAATGCTTGTTGTTCACGCCTCGCGCGCAGGAATTCCGAGGATGTCTCGCGCGTGCCGCGTCCCGCGCGCAGGAATTTTGAGGATGTCTCGGCTAATTCGTTTGTTTTGCAAGGGTCTCCTGGGATTTTGGCCGGATGTCTGGAGCGAAACGCTGTGTCTCCCCTCCTTCATAATTAGTTGAGGATGTCTCGAGTGAAACACTGGTTTTACAAAATTGGGGGATGTCTCGAGCGGTGGCCCTCGTGGGGGGGGGGCAGAATTCACAGAATGTCTCAGACGAAATGCTTGTTTTCACGTCCCGCGCGCAGGAATTCAGAGGATGTCTCGCGCGTGCCGCGTCCCGCGCGCAGGAATTTTGATGATGTTTTGGCTAATTTGTTTGTTGTGCAAGGATTTCTAAGTTCGGCAGGATGTCTAAAGCGAAACGTTTTATGAGTATGTCTCGAGCGAAACGCTGGTTTTGCAAAATTGGGGCATGCCTCGAGCGGGGGCCTCGTGGGGGGCCAGAATTGAAAGGATGTCTCAGGCGAAATGCTTGTTTTCACATCCCGCTCGCAAGAATTCAAAGGATGTCTCGCGCGTGCCGCGTCCCGCGCGCAGGAATTTTGAGGATGTCTTGACTGATTCGCTTGTTTTGCAAGGATTTCATAGGATAGGATGTCTCGAGCGAAACGCTTGTTTTGCATAACTTGTTGAGGATGTCTCGAGCGAAACGCTGGTTCTGCAAAATTGGAAGATATCTCGAGCGGGGGCCTCCTGGAGGGCCAGAATTCAGAAGATGTCTCAGGCACAATGTTTGTTTTCACGTCCCGCTCGCAGGAATTTTGAGGACGTCTCGACTAATTTGTTTGTTTTGCTAGGATGTCCTTGGGTTCTGACAGGATGTCTCTAGCGAAACGCTTGTCCCCAGCACGTTCCGCAGCGCGTCCCCTTGGCACGTCCCGCGGTGCGTCCCCATGGCACGTCCCTTGGCACGTCGCCTGGCGCGTCCCTTGGGACGGTCCGCGTCGCGTCCTCCTGGCATGTCCCCCTGTCAAGTAGTACTGGGGCAGCTACTGTGTGTTCAGGCAGCTCGAGCTTAAGATCCGAATCAGTTCGGTCAGGACTCGGATGCAAAGGGGGACTCGATCCACGAGGCTAGCACAATCGCGCCATGGCACATCGCAATTCAGCACGGCGCAGCACAGCACAGATTTCGGCACGGTACATCAAGATCGATACACTCAGCATTGCAACTTGGCAGGTTCCTTGGCACGTTCCGTGGGGCGTCCCTTGGCGAGTCCCCCTGGCACGTCGCGTGGCGCGTCCCCTGGCACATCCCGTGGCACATCCATTAGCACGTTCTGTAGCGCGTCCCCTTGGCACGTCCCGCGGTGCGACCCCATGGCACGTCCCCTGGCACGTCGCCTGGCGCATCCTTTGGGACGTTTCGCGGCGCGTCCTCCTGGCATGTTCCCCTGTCCATTAGCTCTGGGGCAGCTACTATGTGTTCAGGCAGCGCGAGCTTAAGATCCAGATCAGTTCGGTCAGGACTCGGATGCAAAGGAGGACTCGATCCACGAGGCTATAGAGCACAGTCGCGCCATGGCACATCGCAATTCAGCACGGTGCAGCACAGCACAGCCCTCGGCAGGGTACATCAAGATCGATACACTCAACATTGCATTTGCCCGTCACCCAATCAGGTGTCTTTGAAAACGCTGCCATGTGTTACAGTTCTATATTCCTTTCCAGTTTCGTGGGTCGATCATGTTTTCTTCTTCGAGCCCAATGTCTGGGTCGCCACTGCCCGATCTGGGGAAACCAAAATGCACCGATACAGCTACCCCCTGGACCTCTCCTGGGGTGCGTTCTGACCAGAATTTCGAAGCGAATCCAGCGGTGGCGACGAGTGCCTCCCAGGAGACCCCAAAAAGGGAAATCGGTCGAAGAGTAGAGATATGGGTACCTTTTCGAGACGCCCGATGTCGTCCCGACCCTCTCCCTGGGAAGTCCCGACCCTTTCCCCGGGACCCGCTCGTCATCCTGAATCATCTTTTGAAGGTCCCGAGGCCCGGCGAGGGCCCCCAGAGGCCGAAAACTGGGAAAAACCTCCCGTCGCGATCTTTGATTTCTTCCTGCGCTGTCTGGGTCGCCACTGCCGCAGTTCCCTGCGGCCCGAGCCTCCGCCGCGCCCCCTTCGGGCCGCGGCGCCGGCCGCGGCCCTGCAGCCGTGGGGCCGCGGCCCTCCCGCCGCGGCCCCGCCGCCCAGGGCGGCGAGCAGGTCCTCCTGCGGCGCGCCGGGGGGCGCGCGCCCGGCGTCGCTGGCGGCGCCGCCGCTGGGCCCCTGCCGAGGGACAATGTTCCCGGAAAGGGCTCGAGCCCAGGGTTCTCTTTTAGAGGTTTACCCCCGGTTTCGACGGCTGTAGGGCCGGCGAAATTATCCTGCGATGAATTACGTGCGGGAGTAGGGCCGGCGGAATTATTTTTGAGGATGTCCCTAGCGAAACGTTTGTTTTTCAGAATTTGTTGAGGATGTCTCGAGCGAAACGCGGCGCCGCCGCTGGGCACCTGCCGAGGGACAATGTTTTTTTGTTACACACTGGTTTTGCTCTACTACTATTTCCCTACCTAGGCTCTGCCTAGAAGGGCTCGTACTCGCTTGGCTTAAAGGGGCCGGGCAGTGGAAATCGCCCCAGGCGGTTCCCCCGGTCCCCTGGGAGCCAAGCAAAAGCAACAGCAAAGGTAAAAGCAAACGCGCGGTTCCCCCAATTGCGCTCCCTGGGTGCCAAGCAAACGCAAAACCAAAGGCGAAAGTGAAGGCAAAAGCGAAGGCAAAGCAAAAGCATAGCATAGCATAGCATAGCGTAGCATAGCGTAGCATAGCGCAGTATAGCATAGCGCAGCATAGCATAGCATAGCCTAGCCTAGCCTAGCCCAACATAGCATTGCGCAGCATAGCATAGCATAGCATAGCATAGCATAGCATAGCAGAGAAGAGCAGAGCAGAGCAGAGCAGAGCAGAGCAGAGCAGAGCAGAGCAGAGCAGAGCAGAGCAGAGCATACGGCGGAGGACGGCGTCTACCGCTCCTACTAAGGAGGAGAAGGAGAAGGACGACGTTTACCGCTCCTACTAATGTTGCTTTCCTAGAGGCTCCAACTCCTAGGTAGGGTCGCACTGGGATAATTATGTAATGTCATTTTGGTTGTATGTTTATAATGATGATATTTGTGGGCTGTTGATTCTTTTTCCCGGAAAGGGCGTAGGCCCAGGGTTCTCTTTTAGCTGTTTACCCCCGGACCTGACTTGAGGTGGGCCGGCGGAATTATTCTCTAATAAATATCGAGGTCGAGGTGGGCCGGCGGAGTTATTGTTGAGGATGTCCCTAGCGAAACGCTTGTTTTCAGAATTTGTTGAGGATGTCTCGAGCGAAACGCTTGTTTTGTGTTATAGATTGTTCTCTTCCGAGGACCTGAATTCAGAGGATCTCTCAGGTGAAATGCTAGTTTTCACGTGCCCAGGCCTTGAGGATGTCTCGAGCGAGACGCTTGGTTTCACGCCTCCAGGTTGCACAGACAGATGTCTAGCAAGAGGATTTGTTGAGGATGTCTCGAACGAGAGGCTTGTTTTCACGTGTCCAGTTCGCCCAGGCGGATGTCTAGCATGAGGATGTGTCGAGGAAGTCTCGATCGAGACGCTTGTTTTCACGTGTCCAGGTCGCCCAGGCGGCTGTCTAGCATGAGGATGTGCTGAGGACGTCTTGAGCGAAACGCGTGTTTTCGCGTGCCCAGGTCGCCCAGGCACAGCACAGCCCTCGGCACGGTACATCAATATCGATACCCTTAACATTGCAGCCTGGCATGTTGCCTGGCACGTTCCGCGGAGCGTCCCGTGGCGGGTCCACCTGGCACGTCGCGCTGTGCACGTCCATTGGCACGTTCCGTAGCGCGTCCCCTTGGCACGTCCTGCGGTGCGTGCCCATGGCACGTCCCCTGGCACGTCGCCTGGCGCGTCCCTTGGGACGTTCCGCGGCGCGTCCTCCTGGCATGTCACGTCTGTCGATTAGCTCTGAAACAGCTACCATCTGCTCAGGCAGCTCGAGCTTACGATCCAGATCAGTTCGGTCAGGACTCGGTGGCAACGAGGAATCGCGGCATGGCACATCGCAGTTCAGCACGGCCCAGCACAGCACAACCTTCGGCACGGTACATCAAGATCGATTCACTGAACATTGCTCCTTGGCACGCTCCTTGGCGCGTTCCGTGGCGAGTCCACCTGGCACGTCGCGCGGCGCGTCACCTGGCACGTTCCGCGGCACGTCCATTGGCACGTTCCGTAGCGCGCCCCCTTCGCACGTCCCGCGGTGCGTGCCCATGGCACGTCCCCTAGCACGTCGCCTGGCGCGTCCCTTGGGACGTTCCGCGGCGCGTCCTCCTGGCATGTCACGTCTGTCGATTAGCTCTGGGGCAGCTACCATCTGCTCAGGCAACTCGAGCTTAAGATCCAGATCAGTTCGGTCAGGACTCGGTGGCAACGGGGACTCGATCCACAACGCTATATATGTATATATATATATAGAGAGAGAGAGAGAGAGATAGCGAGAGAGAGCACAATCGCGGCATGGCACATCGCAGCTCAGCACGGCGTAGCACAGCACAGCTATCGGCACAGTACATCAAGATCGATACATTTAGCATTGCATTTGCCCGTCGCCCACTCAGGTGTCTTTGAAACGTTGCCATGCCTTACATTTCTATATTCCGTTCCTGGTTCGTGGGTCGATCATGTTATTGCTTGTGCTGCTTTGTGGTGTTTCGTTTTTTCCCAGAAAGGGCGTAGGCCCAGGGTTTTCTTTCAGTTGGTTTACCCCCCGGTTTTGACTGGAAGGGGCCGGCGGAATTATTCTCGACAAAAAACAAAGTAAAGCCCAATTCGGCGTGAACAAAATGCGTTTCGCGCGTGCCCGCTCGAGGAAAGTCGACCCCCCATCTCGGATCCTCGATAAATAACAGGGTCCGCGGACCACTGTTTTCCTTCGTAAGAAATAAAATACGGAGCACTTTTAGCAAAGCCTCGAAAAAACAAAGGTCTGGAGCCCCGACCGCGACGCGGAAACCACCCCGCGCGCAGGAATTCCGAGGATGTCTCGCGCGTGCCGCGTCCCGCGCGCAGGAATTTCGAGGATGTCTCAACTAATTCGTTTGTTTTTCCAGGATGTCCTTGGATGTTTGCAGGGTGTCTCGAGCGAAACGCTTGTTTTTCATAATTTGTTGAGGATGTCTCGGGCGAAACGCTGGTTTTGCAAAATTGGGGGTGTCTCGAGCGGAGGCCTCGTGCGGGGCCAGAATTCAAAGGATGTCTCAGGCGAAATGCTTGTTTTCATTTCCCGCTCGCAAGAATTCCGAGGATGTCTCGCGCGTGCCGCGTCCCGCGCGTAGGAATTGTTAGGATGTCTCCGCTAATTCGCTTGTTTTGCCAGGATGTCCTGGGATTTTGACAGGATGTCTCGTGCGAAACGCTTGTGTTGCATGATTTGTTGAGGATGTCTCTGGCGAAACGATGGTTTTGCAAAATTGTGGGATGTCTCGAACGGGGGCCTCGTGAGGGGGCTAGAACTCAGAGGATGTCTCAGGGGAAATGCTTGTTTTCACGTCCCGCTCGCAGGAATTCCGAGGATGTCTCGCGCGTGCCGCGTCCCGCGCGCAAGAATTTCGACCCCATCTCGGTTCCTCGATAAATAACGGGGTCCGCGGACCACCGTTTTCCTTTGTAAAAAAAGCGGGACATGTTTAATAAACCTTAAAGAAAAAACGAACTCTGGAGCCCCGACCGCGACGCTGAAAAAACGCTCCGCGCGCAGGAATTCCGAGGATGTCTCGCGCGTGCCGCGTCCCGCGCGCATGAATTTCGAGGATGCCTCGGCTAATTCGCTTGTTACTGTTTTTCAGCATTTTCTTGGATTTTGACAGGGTGTCTCGAGCGAAACGCTTGTTTGCCATAATTTGTTGAAGATGTCTCGGGGGAAACTCTGGTTTCGCAAAATTCGGGGATGTCTCGAGCGGGGACCTCGCGGGAGGGCAGAATTCAGAAGATGTCTCGGGCGAGATTCTTGTTTTCACGTCCCGCTCGCAGGAATTTCGAGGATATCTCGCGCGTGCCGCGTCCCGCGCGCAGGAATTTCGAGGATATCGTGACTAATTCAGATGTTGTTTTTTCGAGGGTGTCCTTGGATGTTTGCAGGGTGTCTCGAGCGAAACGCTTTAAATAAAACAAGTAATTTGTTGAGGATGTCTCGGGCGAAACGCTGGTTTTGCAACATTGGGGGGTGTCTCGAGCGGGGGCCTCGTGGGGTGCCAGAATTCAAAGGATGTCTCAAGCGAAATGCTTGTTTTCACGTCCCGCTCGCAAGAATTCCGAGGATGTCTCGCGCGTGCCGCGTCCCGCGCGCAGGAATTTGGAGGATGTCTCGGCTAATTCTTTGGTTGTTCAAACATTTCCTTGGCCACACATGAATTTTCGCGTGGCCGCTCGAGGATGGTGCGCCCCCCGCGCCAACACATAGAGGATGTCTCGAGCGAAACGCTTGTTTTGCAAAACTTGAATGGCCTTGGCGCCCCAACATGCCCCAGGATGCCCTAGGAGCGCGGACGCGGCGTAATGTATGAGGGATCGTGGCGTTTGGAGCGCGGACCACGCGTCATTTGCTGTGGATCGTGGCCCTCGGAGCGCGGGCACAGTGTAATTTACCACGGGTCGGGGCCTTGGGAGCTCGGACGCAGCGTGATTTACTAGGGATCGTGGCCCTTGGAGCGCGGGCGCAATGTAAAATACTAGGGATCGGGGCCCTGCGGGCTCGGACGCAGCGTAATTTACTATGGATCGTGGCCCTGTGAGCGTGGACGCAGCGTAATTTACAAGGGGTCGAGGCCCTGGGAGCGCGATCCCAATGCAATTTACAGGGGATCGTGGCCCTGGGAGCGCGGACGCAGCATCAGCATGAGGGCACCCAGCAAGGCCAGTCGTCGGCGCAAGGGGCGCCAGCGTGAGCCCTAGCTGCGCATCCAGGGGGCGGGAGTGGCTTCGGTGGTCCCCTCCCTTTCGGGAGGGGCACAGCCAGGCTGGTGCCTTGCGCGGGCGCCACTGGTGATGCCGCACACCGCGGGGAGGTCCTCTCGGCCTCCTCCGGGCACATTTTGTGATACAGATTTCTGCTATTGGTTGGAGTCTGGTACTTCCTGCCTCGGTCGATCGTGAAAGGCACGGTGGCGGATGGTAGCAGCTTTTCGCGTGTCGCTGCTTGCCTGGCTGGTGGCGCCTCGCACGGATTCGGTTGCGCATTTGTGCACTCATGTAATCCAGCCTCGTCGTTGGTGTCAGTCACCCCGGCGTGTTCCAGTATGAAGTCTGCTCCTCGGTTGGCCTCAGCCGAGCTGCAATGGGATTTTAAAAAAGGAGCGCGACCCCAGTGTAATTTACAAGGGATCGCGGCAGTGGGAGCGCGGACCCTGCGTAATTTGCAAAGGATCGTGGCCCTGTGAGCGCGGACGCAGCGCAAATTACTTGGGATCGTGGCCATCGGAGTGCGGGCGCAGCGTAATTTACGAAGGGGTCGGGGCCTTGGGAGCGCGACCCCAGTGTAATCTACGAGGGATCGGGGCCCTTGGAGCGCGGGCGCAGTGTGAATTGTTAAGGTTCGTGGCCCTAGGAATGCGGACGCAGCGTAATTTATCGTGACAGCTGGAGCGGGGGCGCAACGTGATTTTGGAGCATGTTCCTTGGCACGTTCCGTGGGGCGTCCCTTCGCGAGTCCCCCTGGCACGTCGCGTGGCGCGTCCCCTGGCACATCCATTGGCACGTTCCGTAGCGCGTCCCCTTGGCACGTCCCGCGGTGCGACCCCATGACACGTCCCCTGGCGCGTCGCCTGGCGCGTCCCTTGGGACGTTTCGCGGCGCGTCCTCTTGGCATGTCCCCCTGTCAATTAGCTCTGGGGCAGCTACTATGCGTTCAGGCAGCTCGAGCTTCAGATCCAGATCAGTTCGGTCAGGACTCGGATGCAAAGGAGGACTCGATCCACGATGCTATCGAGCACAATCGCGGCATGGCACATCGTAATTCAGCACGGTACAACACAGCACAGCCCTCGGCAAGGTACATCAAAATCGATACACTCAGCATTGCATTTGCCCGTCACCCAATCAAATGTCTTTGAAAACGCTGCCACGCGTTACATTTCTATATTCCTTTCCGCTTTCGTGGGTCGATCGTGTTTTTTTGTTCCTGGAAAGGGCGGCGGCCCACGGTTCCTTTTTAGTTTGTTTATTCCCCCCCGGAAGGGGGCCGGCGGAATTATTTTCGATTAAAAACGAAATAAAATCAAATTCGGCGTGAAAAAATGCGTTTCGCGCGTGCCCGCTCGAGGAAAGTCGACCCCCCATCTCGGATCCTCAATAAATAACGGGGTCCGCGGACCACCGTTTTCTTTTGTAAACAATAAAATGCGGAGCATTTTTAGCAGATCCCCAAACAAAAACCCAAGTCTGGAGCCCCGACTGCGACGCGGCAAAGCGCCCCGCGCGCAGGAATTCCGAGGATGTCTCGCGCGTGCCGCGTCCCGCGCGCGGGAATTTTGAGGATGTCTTGGCTAATTCGCTTGTTTCTTCCAAGATTTCATTGGATTTTGACAGGACGTCTCGAGCGAAACGCTTGTTTGTCATAATTGGTTGAGGATGTCTCGGGCGAAACGCTGGGGGGCCCGGGGGGGGCTAGAATTCAAAGAATGTCTCAGGCGAAATGCTTGTTTTCACGTCCCACTCGAAGGAATTCCGAGGATGTCTCGCGCGTGCCGCGTCCCGCGCGCAGGAAATTCGACCCCATCTCGGATCATCGATAGATAACAGGGTCCGCGGACCACCGTTTTCTTGTGTGGGGCACATGTAACATATCCTCAAACAAAAACCAAAGTCTGGAGTCCCGACTGCGACGCGGAAAAGCGCGCCGCGCGCAGGAATTCCGAGGATGTCTCGCGCGTGCCGCGTCCCGCGCGCAGGAATTTGGAGGATGTCGTGACTACTTCAAATGTTTTTTTCGAGGATGTCCTTGGATTTTGACAGGATGTCTCGAGCGAAACGCTTTAAATAAAACAAATAATTTGTTGAGGATGTCTCGGGCGAAACGCTGGTTTTGCAACATTGGGGGGTGTCTCGAGCGGGGGCCTCGTGAGGGGGCCAGAATTCAAAGGATGGCTCAGGCGAAATGTTTGTTTTCACGTCCCGCTCGCAGGAATTCCGAGGATGTCTCGCGCGTGCCGCGTCCCGCGCGCGGGAATTTCGAGGATGTCTTGGCTAATTCGCTTGTTTCTTCTAAGATTTCATTGGATTTTGACAGGACGTCTCGAGCGAAACGCTTGTTTGTCATAATTGGTTGAGGATGTCTCGGGCGAAACGCTGGTTTTGCAAAATTGTGGGATGTCTCGAGCAGGGGCCTCGTGGGCTGCCAGAATTCACTCGGGATGAATAGCCGGTCCCGGGGAAGTGGTCGGGAGGTCGGGGGCCCGTGTCTCGAAAAAATCGAAACGTCGGATGTCTGGGCCCAGGGCTCTTGGGATGCCGTATTGGAAAATCAAAGCATAACTCTGGGATGCGGGGGGGGGGACTGGCTCCCCAGACCCCCGACGTCATGATTTTTTCATGACGCGACCCCCAGAGGTCCGGACCCATTCCCCGGGACCGGCTTTTCATCCTGAGCCGTTTTTTGACGCTCCCGAGGCCCGGTGAGGGCCCCCGGAGGCCGAAAATGAAGGAAAACTTCCCGTCATGATTTTTTCATAACTCGAGGGGGTCTGGGTCAGGGGGGAAGCCATCGGCGATAGGCCATCGATAGCGAAGCCGCACGGTCTGGGGTGGGGTGGACTGTCCGGCCCCGATATCGGCGATCAGTGGGCGGTCGGGGGTCGATGCGCTCCCCCTGAGCCTATCCCCCGTCCCCCCGTGGTTTTTTCGGGCCACAACTCAGGCCTCTGGCGGCCGTTCGGGCGATCCGGGCACACCCGGATCGCCCTCGGCGAGCCGCAGCTGCTGGAGAGCATCCCGCGGCTCGACAACCGCCGAGAAAGCGCGAGAGCCCATGAGAACATCCCCCACTTCCCCCCTCTGCAGCCGATCCCCCGCTTTGGCGCTGCCCCCGACAGCCCCGCAGCCGGTCCTCGAGGGCCCCAACCCAGGGCAACACGCCTGCATGGCCAACAAAGTATCAGATCGCCGGAGATCCGGGAGCGCTGCCTGACCCAGAAGAAGAAAACGCGGCACAAACATAAACTTTTGGCGCTCCGCGCGGCTTTTCTTGGATCTGCGCTGGACTCCCTCCCTGGCGCGCGGAGCGCGCCAGGGGCGGCGCTGGAGGCGCTGCCGGGGGAGGGCCCCAGCGCGGATCCAAGCAGTCCGCGCGGAGCGCCAAACGTTTATGTATATGCCGTCGTTTCTTCTCCTTCTTCTTCTTCTTCTTCTTCTGTTCTTATTAATATTATTGTTCTTCTTATTTCTTCTTCTTTGATGACCTTCTTCTTCTTAGTCTTCTTCGATGACCTTCTTCTGCAGCAGCCGCGACAGCAGCCCGCCGCCTGCGCCGCCGACGGGCTCCCCCGCCGGCGCCGCGGCCTCGGGCGTGGCTTAATGCGGGCTCCTTTAGGTACCATTTGGTTACCTTTTCGGACCACCCTCGCCACCCTCCCAATTACGACCCTCCCCGATTCCCAAAGATCCGATGTCGTGATTTTTTCAAGGCGGGGTCCCCAGAAGTCTCGACCCTTTCCCAAGGACCAGTTCTTCGTCCTGAATCGTTTTTTGAAGGTCCTGGGGCCCGGCGAGGGCCCCGAGAGGCCAAACACTGAGAAACACCTCCGCCTTGTTTTTTTCAATGCGTTGGATGCCTGGGCTGATGACCTCCCCATTGCGCAACGCCCAACGGCCTCGGGCAGGTCCCGCGCCGGGTCCGGGCAGCCCGGCTGCCTTGGCGGCCGCCGCTGCGGCGGCGCCGGGTGCTCCGGCGGCGCGGCGCCCCCGGCGGCGGCCGCGCCCTCGCCGACGCCCCAGACCTCGGCGGTGCCAGGGCGGGGGCCCAGACCCGCCCGCGGGAGGAGGGAGGAGGAGGAGGAGGAGGAGGAGGGAGAGGGAGGAGGAGAGAGGAGGAGGAGGAGGAGGAGGAGGAGGGAGGAGGAGGAGAGGAGGAGGAGGAGGAGAGGAGAGGAGGAGGAGGAGGAGGAGAGGAGGGAGGAGGAGGAGAGGAGGAGGAGGAGGAGGAGGAGGAGGAGGAGGAGGAGGAGGGAGGAGGAGGAGGAGGGGGCCCCGCACGGCCCCACCGCACACCGCGATCTGTCGCCCAAGCCCAGGCCCTGAGACCCCCTCGAGTCAGGAAAAAATGGCGACGGGAGGTTTTTCTGTATTTTCGGCCTCCGGGGGCTCGCCGGGCCTCGGGACCGTCAAAAAAAGACTCGGGATGAAAAGCCAGTACCGTGGAACGGGTCGGGACTTCCAGAGACCCCGTATATAGAAGAAAATCAGGTCGCCGCATGTCTGGGCTCGCGTCAGCGGTGCACCCAGACATCGGGCGCCTCGAAAAAAACGAGACGATGGTTTTTCATAGTTTTCGGCCTCTCGGGGCCCTGGGAAGTGGTCCAGAGCTCTCCCAAACCCCCTCGCGCTGCGAAAAAGTCACGACGGAAGGTTTTTCTGTATTTTCGGCCTCCTGGGGCCCTTCCCGGGCCTCGGGATGAAGAACCGGTCCTGGGGAAAGGATCGGGACTTCCAGAGATCCCGCATTGAAAAAAATAGGGCTTCTCGAACAAAAACGAAGCGAGGGTTCGTCGTCGTTTTCGGCCTCTGGGGGGCCCTCGCCGGGCCTCGGGACCGACAAAAAGACAACTCGGGATGCAAAACCGGTCTCGGGGAAGTGGTCGGGAGGTCGGGGGCCCACGTCTCGAGACAACAATCGGGACGTCCGATGTCTGGGCAAGGGCGGGGCCCTGACGGCCCAGCCCCCCTCGCGCGGTGAAAAAAAAGCACGAGGGGAGGTTTTTCGCTGGTTTCGGCCTCTGGGGGCCCTCGTCAGGCCTCGGGACCGTCCAGAACCGACTCGGGACGAGAAGCCAGCCTCGGGGAAGGGGCCCAGACCTCTGCCAAGACATGCGACGCCCTGATGTTTTTAACGCGGGGTCCCTGGAAGTTCCGACCTTTTCCCCGGGACCGGTTTTTCCATCCTGAATCGTTCTTTGGCGGTCCCGAGGCCCAGCGAGGGCCCCCCGAGGCCGAAGGCGGCCAGAAACCTCCTGTCCTGACTTTTGTCTCTGGACAAGGCGCGGGCCCAAGATTATGCTTCAGGAGTTTACCCCGGAATCGACGGGCATAGGGCCGGCGAAATTATTTGCGGTGAGTAACGTAGTCGCGTAGGGCCGTCGAATTAAAATTTTGAGGATGTCTCGAACGAAACGCTTGCTTTTTCAGAATTGGTTGAGGATGTCTCGAGCGAGACGGTTGTTTAGTGCTATAGATCGTTCCTCTCCTGGGGACCAGAATTCAGAAGATGTCTGAAGTGAACTGGTTGTCCGTGGCGCGTCCCGTGGCGAGTCCCCCTGGCACGTCGCGCGGCGCGTCCCCTGGCACGTCCCGTGGCACGTGCATTGGCACGTTCTGTAGCGCGTCCCCGTGGCACGTCCCGAGGTGCGTCCCCATGGCACGTCCCCTGGCAAGCCCCCTGGCGCGTCCCTTGGGACGTTCCGCGGCGCGTCCTCCTGGCATGCCCCCCTGTCAGTTAGCTCTGGGGTAACTACTACATGCTCAGGCAACTCGAGCTTAAGATCCAGATCAGCTCGGTCAGGACTCGAATGCAGAGGAGGACTCGATCCACAACGCAAAAGAGCACAATCGCGGCCTGGCCTTGCCGATCACAAGTGCACACGCCCGAGCGCTGCCGAGCTCAGGCCCCGCAGTCCTCGAGACCGGCCGCGTTCAGCAAACGTTCGCGTCGTGCGTACTCCCGAAACCGACGTGGCTTCATCTACGTGCACTTGCACGTCCTTCCTTTAAGGAACCGAACTCTCTACACCGACGCCTTCTCCGGCCCGGCACTGAAGTTTGCACAGGAAAGCGGATGATGGTGTAGACGGGACCCTCGTTTATACATTTTTCGTGGCTGCCCCGGGAAGCGGATAACAACAAGTATACGCCACACCACGCCGACGTCGTCCCCGAGCATCAAGAATTACCGGGATTGAAAAGCAGCCCGCCACTGGTAATGCATATGCTCCAGTCTCCGATCTGTCGCTCCTCAGGGGGGCCCCATCCCCAGACCCCCGACGTCACGACTTGTTCATCATGACGTCGACCCCAGAGAGGTCTCGGCCCATTTCCCCAAACCCGCTTTTCATCCTGAATCGTTTCTTGACCATCCCGAGGCCCGGTAAGGGCACCCAGAGGCCGAAACTTACAGAAAACCTCCCGTAACCATTTTTGAATCACCCGAGGGGGTCTGGGTCCCCCGCGCGGATTTCTTGCATCGGCGCTGGAAGCCATCGAAGTCGAATCGAACCGAATCGGAGAAATCGAAACGAGCCCTGTCAGGGGGCCACATCCTCGGCGGCGGCGAGAAGGGCGAAGAGCCCAGGGGCGGGCATTACACGTATTCGCCCGGGAGCCTTGTCGAAGACATAGATCATCGGCGCCCCTGAATACATGGATTGCTCTCCCCTGGGCTGTTCGCCCCTATCGTCGCCTCTGACATCCCCGAATCCCCCTCAGGGGCCCCGTCTTTGAGCCGCCCGGGGACGCCGTCTTCTCGACGCCCTGGCCCCCATCCCGGAACACCCTCAGGGGCCCCCACCCCCCTCCTCCTCCTCCTCCTCCTCCGCCTCCTCCTCCTCCTCCTCCTCCTCCTCCTCCTCCTCCTCCTCCTCCTCCTCCTCCTCCTCCTCCTCTCCTCCTCCTCCTCCTCCTCCTCCTCCTCCTCCTCCTCCTCCTCCTCCTCCTCCTCCCTCCTCCTCCTCCTCCTCCTCCTCCTCTCCTCCTCCTCCTCCTCCTCCTCCTCCTCCTCCTCCTCCTCCTCCTCCTCCTCCTCCTCCTCCTCCTCCTCCTCCTCCTCCCCCTCCTCCGCCCCGTCTTTGAGCCGCCCGGGGAGGCCGTCTTCTCGACGCCCTGGGCCAGCTGCCGCGGGTCCACGGGCACGAGCGGGCGGCGCAGGAAGGACTCGTCCGGCGGGGGGGCCGCGGGGCGGCCGCGGGGAGCCTCTGCGGCCCGGGCTTAGGCCGGGCCCGTCCTCCGATAGACGGATTTTTGGACGAAACATGAAACGTAATCAAAAACGATGTAAACAAATGCTCACACAACGTGCCCCATACTGTGGTTGGATTACTGTTGTATCTTTCTCCTGCAGAGGGACATGCCCGACGTAGGCCCAGGGCGGGAGGAGGGCACCGCCAAAAACTCGGCGCCAGCGTTAGGTCGGGCATGTCCTCCCACAGGGGGATTCTGCAGGACAGGTAAGACAGAGTCAGCAAATATCAAACAACAACAACAAAATGTGTAGTAGCACAGATCGTCCCCGAAGCAGTTTTTGATTATTTTTGAATATGCCTCCTGCAGAGGGACACGCCCGACTTAACTCCAGCGCGGCGACAAAACGAGGGCGAGCTGCTCTTCGAGCAGGGGATCGACTACAGGATTGATGTGCCACCAAAGCGATGTTGACGTCGAATCTATAGACGAAGACATGTGATTTTCGAAGCTACCACAGTTCTGCGCATTGTCCATGGATTCGGAGGAAACGAACAGTTCTGTGGCGAATCAATTCTGTAGTCAATCCCTCATTCGAGTTTTACAATGGACATTAAGCAAGGACGGGCGGTGAGGACGCAAGTGTCTTGGGCCCCGAAGTCGGCACTTTTGGCGGCGGCGGGCCGCCAACTCCCCGAAGGGCTGGCCAGCGAAAACCGCGAAGGACGGGCCGCAGAGGCAAGGACGCACGGGCACCCGAATGGCATCCTTGCGTCCTTGTTGTGAGTTTTGCCTGTGCGCCGCACTTGAGCCGAGCTTGTTTTCGAACTTGACTTTAAGTCGGGCCCGTGCCCCATACAGGCCGATTTTGGACGAAAAATTAAAAATATCAAAAAATACAATTAAACTGCTCAAAGATGGTCAAACAATAGTTCCCAGATTATTTGTCCCTACCTAGGCTCTGCCTGAAAAAGTTCTTACTTTCTTTGCTTAAAGGGGCCGGGCAGTGGAACCCGCCGCCGGTTCCCCCGGTCCCCTGGGAGCCAAGCAAGAGCAACAACAACGGCAAACGCAAACGCGCGGTTCCCCCAGTTGCGCTCCCTGGGTGCCAAGCAAAAGCAAAAGCAAAGGCAAAAGTGAAGGCAAAAGCGAAGGCAACGCAAAAGCATAGCATAGCACAGCATATCAAGCATAGCGCAGCATAGCATAGCATAGCACAGCCTAGCCTAGCCTAGCCTAGCCTAGCCCAGCATATCATTGCGCAGCGTAGCATAGCATATCATAACATAGCATAGCATAGCGCAGCACAGCATCCACTATTGCTGTTGCTGCTATATATATATGTACTTATATATGTGTGTGCGCACGTATGTTCCATGCATGTTGTCCGTCTGTGGGCCATCTTGAACCCTTCGTGGGGCATCTTGAGCCCTTAGTGGGGCTGCTGTACAGTTTCGTAAGAACGTTCGGTGCAGCAAGTGTTGCACAACCTTGCTCAATGCCAAGTCGTGCGGTGTAGGCCGGATCCGGAGCATTCTCAAGCACACCCGGTGAGCGAATGCAGAAACATGCCTGTGTGTGTGTGTCTGTGCGCAGGCAGAGCAAACGCAAAATCAAGCAAAGCAAAAATAAAAGCAAAGCAAAAGCAACAGCAACAGCAAAAGCAAAGGCAAAAGCAAAGGCAATAGCAAAAGCAAAGGCAATGCAAAGCAAAACCAAAACCAATGCGAAAGTGTAGGTGTTTATGTAGATGTAGGTGTAGGTGTAGATGTGAATGTAGGTGTATGTAGATGTAGGTGTAGATGTAGGTGTAGGTGTAGATGTAGATGTAGATGTGAGTCTCGCTGTTGATGAAGATGTAGATGTAGATGCAGGTGTAGATGTAGATGTAGCTATAGGTGTAGATGTAGATGTAGGTGTCGATGTAGATGTAGGTGTAGATATAGATGTAGATGTAAAGAACTCCCCAGTGCCCCGCCCTCATCTCCGTGCCTGCTTGCTTTTGCTGCTGTCTCGGCGACTTGCTGCCTGCGTCTGCTGCTGCTTCACTTACGGCGTGGCGTCGGCGGTTCTGGCGCTACTACTACTACTACTACTACTACTACTACTACTACTACTACTACTACTACTACTACTACTACTACTACTACTACTACTACTACTACTACTACTACTACTACTACTACTACTACTACTACTACTACTACTACTACTACTACTACTACTACTACTACTACTACTACTACTACTACTACTACTACTACTACTACTACTACTACTACTACTACTACCGCTACTGCTACAACAACGACGATGAGGAGAAGGAGGAGGACGGCGTTTACCGCTCCTACTAATGTTGCTTTCCTAGAGGCTCCAACTCCTAGGTAGGGTCGCACTGTGATAATTTGAGTATTTTTGAATCTTCCACCTATAGAGGGACAGGGCAGACTTAACCTTGACTGTTGGTTATCGCCCTTGAGGGAGGAGGCGGCTCCTGTGAGAGATGGGCCACCTGGACCCCTGGGTGGCACACGTCCCCCTCGCCCATGGTTGGCGGAGCGCACAAGGGATCCCACAACGCACAGGGCGTTTTGGAAAGCACTGAGAGCGTTCTAGAACTTTCTGGAACGGATCTATTCCTCGTCCGAGCCCCGTCCGACCAGGCATCCAGCATGTGCTTATTCTTCAATTTCGGGGTCTGGGGCCCCTGGGCAGCCTTTGGGCCTCCCTCCTCCCTCCCTCCTCTTGGCGGCGCGCACAAGGGGGTGGAGGGAGGGGGGGGGAGGGCTTCTTAGAAGGGAGCTGCTTCTTGGAAGGCGCCGGCCTTACATCTATAGATACGGCCCGCGCCTTCTAAGAACCAGGGGTGCTTCTAAGAAGCCCTCCCCCCTCCCCCCACCCCCCTCTGCGCGTGGCTAATCCTCCCTCCCTCCAGCCTCCCTGCATCCTCCCGCCCTCCACCCTCCCTCGAACGGATTTCTCTTCGTCCTGGCCCCGCCCGACGGGGACACGGACATCCGACGCCTCGATTTGTTCGAGACACGGGCCCCCGACCTCCCGACCAGTTGCCCTGGGCCGGTTCTTCACCCCGCGTCGTCTTGTTGACGGCCTCGAGGCCCGGCGAGGGCACCGAGAGGCCCAAAAGTGCGAAAAACCGACGTCTCGATTTTTTCGAAACGCCCGATGTCTGGGCGTCCTCCCTCCCTCGAACGGATCTCTCCTCATCCTGGCCCTGCCCGACGGGGCCCCGCTTGCTTCATCAGAAAAAGAAATAACGCCATAAACGCAAGCTTTTGGCGCTCCGCGCGGATTTCTTGGATTTGCGCTGGACCCCACTCCCTGGCGCGCGGAGCGCGCCAGGGGCGGCACTGGAGGCGCCGCCGGGGGGGGGCAGCGCGGATCCAAGAAATTCGCGCAGAGCGCCGAAAGTTTCTGTTCATGGCGGTTCTCCTCCTTCGACCCCCTCCCTCGAATGGATTTTCCTTTGTCCTGGCCCCGCCCGACGGGGACCCATTGTTGCTTCGCAGAGATCCGATGACGTGATTTTTTCAATGCGGGGTCCCCGGAAGTCTCGACCCTTCCCCAGGGCAAATTTTTCATCCCGAATCGTTTTTTGACGGTCCCGGGGCTTGGCGAGGGCCCCCAGAGGCCAAAAACTTAGAAAAAAACGTCTTGATGTTTTTTTCGCTGCGTTGGATCCCTGGGTTCCTCAGGAACCCAAGGATCCAACGCAGAACTGGGTTTAGTGGAACCTGGTTTAGTGATTTGTACTGGGGGCGCCCCCCCGCCCCATTTCCACTAACCAAAACTGCCGTCATCCGAAAAACACCAGTTACGGCAAACCTGGTTTAGTGAATCTGGCGAATTGAGGGGCCCCAAGGCCCTACCACTAACCGGGTTCCCTCACCCGGGGTCCCGGCTATTCCCGATCCCGAAGCGGGAGCCCCAGGAACCCAGGATACCCAATATTTTGCAGTATTTTGGGGACTTTCGTCTTCCCCCCCACTTCCCAGATTCTCCCCTATTTTCCTGGGGGTCGACGATGAATTGTGTCCGTGTGTGATTTTGGCTTCCCGAGGCGGGCGCCGGCGGGGGCGGCGCGGGGGCGGCGGCCCTGCCCGCCGCGCCCCGCCGCCGCTTGGCTCCAGAGGCGGCGGCCGCCGCGCCCTGGGCGGCCTCCTCCTGTCGGGGGGCGCGCACCAAACGGTGTTACATGATACATATGTATACGCATCTGCACAATTATGTGCTATATCCACACACATTTATATGCACAGAACTAAGTACACATGTGTTGTAAGTATTCATGTACAAATATGTATGTACGTATGCATTATGTATGTATGTGTATATGTACACACCATCACAAACAACCATCAAGCTCATCGGGCGTCTCGGAAAAGATCGAGCCTCAGGGCCCTCACCCAGCCTCGGGGCCGTAACAGAAACGACTCGGGATGACAAATCCGTCGCGGGGAAGCGGTCGGGAGGTCGTGGGCCCGTGTCTCGAACAAGTCGAGACGTCGGATGTCTGGGAGGAGTTGGGCAGTGGGGGAGTCTTCGTAGCAGGGAATTGGGACATGTATACAGTCAGCCCGTGCGATGAGGACGCACGGTGACAGCGCCAAGGCTTCGGAGGGCCACTTCGAAGCTCTTCGGGAGGGGCGCGGCCAACGAAAATAGCCAAGGACCATTGGGAAGGTTGCCCATCCTCACTGTGCGGGTTGACTGTAGCGGAGCATGCTCCATCGCTACCCCGCGAATAAGGAGGGGCGGCCCCCCCTCGGCCTGCACAGCAGGACCGCGCCAAGAGGCGCCCCCTTGGGAACCGCCGCCTCCCCCCCCCGAACGCAGGGGGAGGCCGTCCCCAGGGTCGGCTCCAGGGACAGACCGCCCCCTCAAATTGTCAGCTTGGCAGGAGGCTGTGCAGCTTATGCTGTAGGAGAACAGAAGAGAGACCAGGGGTGCCTCCAAGAAGCCTCCCGTCCCTCCACCAACCCCCCTCTGCGCGCGGCTGGCTCCTGCTCCTGCGCGTCCACCTCGTCCAAGGCAGCCGACAACGCCTGTCGGGTGTTCGTCAACCGGGGGGGGGGGGCTTACACGTGAAGTGAAGAAACGTGCACCCTCCCCAGAGATCCGACGCTCCAGAAACGTTGGAGCGGGCGGATTTGGGCTGATTTCGGCCTCCGGGGGCCCTCGCTGGGCCTCGAGAAAATCAAAAGACGACTCAGCTAGAGGAACGACAAATTACATAAACATAAAAACTCGGAGGTCCGCGCGGATTTCTCGGATCGGCGCTGGACTCCCCTGGCGGCGCCTCCGGCGCTGCCCCTGGCGCGCTCCGCGCGCCAGGGGGGTCCAGCGGTTCATGCCTAGAACAAGAAACAAAAAACATAAACATAAACGCTTGGCGCTCCGCGCGGATTTCCTGGATCCGGGCGGCGCCGGAGGCGCCGCCAAGGGAGTCCAGCGCCGATCCGATAAATCCGCGCGGACCTCCGAGATTTTATGTTAAGTCATTCTTCGACCCCCTAGACTCAGCACGAAAGACCTCCCCCCGGGAAGTGGTCCAGACCTCGACAGAGCCCACGCATCGGAAAACAGGGAGCAGCCAGATGCCTGGGTTCGCGCACCTCTTGGACCCACGGAGGCAGCTCGGGAGCCGTCCTAGAAGGCCCCTCTAGGGCCAGTGTCCTGTGCAACCCCCGGTCCCACCACACGCAGAGGAGGGGAGGAGGAGGAGGAGGAGGAGGAGGAGGAGGAGGAGGAGGAGGAGGGAGGAGAGGGAGGCCGAGAGGAGGAGGAGGAGAAGGAGGACGAGGAGGACGAGGAGGAGGAGGAGGAGGAGGAGGAGGAGGAGGAGGGAGGAGGAGGAGGAGGGAGGAGAGGAGGAGCTGGAGGAGGTCTGCCCCCCTGCTGCCGGCCGCCCGAGCCTGCAGGTCCCCGTCCCAGATCTGCTCGATCGTGGTCTCCTGCAAGACACGCAGCTCCTCCTTCTTGGCCTGCGGGGGCTTCATCCTCCTCCTCCTCCTCCTCCTCCTCCTCCTCTCCTCCTCCTCCTCCCTCCTCCTCCTCCTCCTCCTCCTCCTCCTCCTCCTCCCTCCTCCTCCTCCTCCTCCTCCGCCTCCTCCTCCCCTCCTCCTCTCCTCCTCCTCCTCCTCCTCCTCCTCCTCCTCCTCTCCTCCTCCTCCTCCTCCTCCTCCTCCTCCTCCTCGTCCTCGTCGCCTCGGGTGTTGCCAGAAACGCCAGGGGAGAAACAGGCTGGAGGGGGGGGGACATCGACCGACCTGGTATCGGTGATGCATCGCCGACAGATCGGCGATCGGCCCCCAGTAGCAAGTCCACACGGTCCTGGGCGGGGTTGGCTGTCGGGCCCCGATCGGCGACCAGTGGCCGATCGGACGTCGCTGCGTGCCCCCCTGAGCCTCTCCCCCCCGTAACGCTGCCCCTGATGGCCTCCAGCTGCTTCTTGATCTCCTCCACGCGCTCGAACGTGAGGCTCCAGAGGTTCATGCCTAGAACAAGAAAGAACAAAATAAACATAAACGCTTGGCGCTCCGCGCGGATTTCCTGGATCCGCGCTGGACCCCCCTCCCTGGCGCGCGGAGTGTGCCAGGGGCGGCGCCAAAGGCGCCGCCGGGGGGGCCCAGGGCGGATCCAAGAAAAATCCGCGCGGAGCGCCAAAAGTTTCAGTTCATGGCGTTTTTCCTTCTTCGACCCCCTCCCTCGAATGCGCTTTCCTCGTCCTGGCCCCGCCCGACGGGGACCCATTTTTGCTTCCTGAGGAAGCAAACATTGTTTGTTTCCTCCTTCGAATGCCGAGCAGGTAGTCGTACTCGGACTTCTTCTCGTCCCTCTCGCCGTCGTCCGCCGGCTCGTCGTCGGCGGCGCCCGCCGCCCGCGCGGTGCCGTCCGCTGGAGGCGCGTCGGACTGGCCAGCGCCTGTGAAGTGGCCCAGGGACACACAAGTGGATACACACAAATCCCAGGAGACCCCATATCTCGATGCATGTTTGGGGTTTTCGTCGTCCCCCCCACTTCCCATATTTTCCTATATTTACCGGGGAGTCGAAGATGAATTGTGTCCATGTGTTTTTCCCTCCTGAGCCTCCCTTTCCTTTCATGATGGCGTCGAGCTGGCTCATGGGCGTGAAGCCCAGCTGCCGGAGCTCGCGCAGGAGGTCCTGCTTCTTCTTCTTTCGCAGCTCGAGCTCCCCCTTCACCACCATGAGGATGAAGCGGGCCTTGTTGCTAAGGATCTCTTTCTCGCGGGTGAGTCGGGCCTCAAGGTACCCCTTGCGCCTCAGGTACATCTGGTGCCGCACCTGGCAGAACTCCTTCAAAATGTCCAGCGCGGAACTGTACTTGGAGATCTTGCCGCCCGCGTCAAAGAGCACCATATTCGAGGTGGCGATGGAGGTCTTCAATTTAAACGTTTTCTCAAAGCCAGCCTTCTCCGCCTCCCGCATCTTGGCGGGCGTCAATGTCAGCACGAAGTGCACGGTGGACTCGGTGTGGTGCTCGCGGAATTCCTCGATCGTGTGGCCACCAGCATCGTCATCGTCCGAGGGCTTCTTGCCGTCCTGCGGCATCAGCTCCTCCAAAAACTCCTTGTAGCTCTGGGTCCACGTCTTCACGGGCAACTCCGTGACCTCCACGGTGGTGTCGCTGAGCTTGTGGGCAACTCCCGTGACCTCGTGTTGTGTTGCTCCAGTCGCACTTAAGGACCACATCCCAGAAATGATTTCGAGCACCCTGGACAATATCGAAACGGTGTCGAACGAGTGTCGCCTCCCAGGGCCCGACACGGGAATACCCTCCAATTTCGGTCATTTCTTGGTGCTCGAAATTCTTTCTTGTGGTCAAGGCTAGAGTAGGTTGGGACATCATAAACCTCGTACTTGCCCGACTCCTTCTGGCTCGGCAGGATCTGGCCCGTGAACCCCTTGTACCAGGGGTGCATCTCTTCCATGGGCATGCCGCGGAGCATCCGGCGCAGATTTCTAATGAGGTCGCGCGGATTGTGGTTGGGGATGAACGTGCTCCACCCGACGCCGATGCCGTCTGCGCCGTTCATGAGGACCGTAGGCAGCACGGGGCAATACCACTTTGGTTCGATGGACAGCCCCTCCTCGTTGAGGTAGTCCAAGACATGGTCATCGTCCGGGTGGAAGAACGACCTCGTGGCACCGTGCAGGCGGGTGTAGATGTACCGTGCTGCGGCATGGTCCTTTCCGCCTTGGAGCCGTGTGCCGAACTGCCCTGACGGCACCAGTAGGTTGGCGTTGTTGGAACCGACGAAGGTCTGGGCGAGGTTCACGATGGTATTCTCAAGGGAGGCCTCGCCATGGTGATAAGCGGACTGCTCGGATATGTATCCCACGAACTGCGCCACCTTGATATCGTTCCTGAGCTTCTTCTTGAATGCGCAAAATATCACCTTCCGCTGCGACGGCTTGAAGCCGTCAACCACAGAGGGAACCGACCTGGAGACGTCGTACTTGGCGAACTGGACCAGCTCCTTGTGAATGAAGTCGGAGTAACCGACAACGCTTTTCGAATGGTCCACGTTCGTGCCATCCTCGTACGCGTTGATCCAATTCTTGCGGTCGTCCGCCCGCTTCTTGTTGAAAGCCAGATCGATCGACTCCCCGTCGCGGTCGCCAATCCACCGGAAGCGCTTCTCGTGCTGCTCGATGTCTCTAAAGTACTCCTTGGCCTCTTTCATGGTGCTTGTGCCCAAGCCTTTGTAATGTATCCCTCCTCCTCCTCTTCCTCCTCCTCCTCCCCCTCCTCCTCCTTCTCCTCCTCCTTCTCCTCCCTCCTCCTCCTCCTCCCTCCTCCTCCTCCTCCTCCTCCTCCTCCTCCTCCTCCTCCTCCTCCTCCTCCTCCGTTCACGGTGCTTGTGCCCAAGCCTTTGTAATACTTTGACTTCCAGGCCCTCGCGTTGCCCGTCTGCTGCTTCCACTTTTCGTACTCGTCCATCGTGAAGAAGGAGGTCTCTTCCCGGCGCTCACCGTCCTTCTTGCCATCCTTCCAGACCTTGACACAGGGCTGGACCTAAACGTTGAGTTTCGTTTTGTGGTTGGTTTTGCTCGACCTGTTTTCCTGTACCTCCCTGCCAAAACTAAGAGCAAAACACAGCCAAAGTCCAGCACAACAGCGTTTAGGTCCAGCCTTGACCTTGACAATGGGCGTGATGAACTGCTTCAGGAAACCGTCCATTTTGGCAAGCGATGGCCACCAGAAGTGGATGAGGTTGATCAGGAGCCCCTTGATATGAGAGCCGTCGTGATCCTGATCCGTCATCACCATAATGGATCCATAGCGGAGGCCGTGGACAGAGTCGTACTGTCGCTTGAGATCGAGGCCTACGATCTTAAGCAGATTCTGTATCTCGGTGTTTCCTGTGACCTGTTTGAAATTCGCGTCTCTCACGTTGAGAACCTTCCCCTTCAACGGGAAGACTCCGTACTTATCTCGCCCAATCACGCTTAGCCCTGCCACCGCAAGGGACTTGGCGGAGTCACCCTCGGTCAGGATCAAGGTGCAGTCAGCAGAATTGCGCCCGCCAGCGTCGTTGGCATCCTCGAGCTTGGGAATGCCCATCACGCGGGTGGTGTTCTTAGTCACCCCCCTCAGCTGACGGGACATGTCAACTTTCTGCTTGGCCCTCACCCAGTCGAGGATCATCTCCACGACCCCGCTCTTCATCACCTTCTTCATCATCGCCTCAGACAGCTCGCACGTGGATCCAAACTTGCTCTGCTTGGTCGTCAACGTTTCCTGCAGCACACTGCAGCACATGGCATTTGATGGCATGCGACGGCCCTCCACTGCAAATATGGAGCCTGCCGTGCACGAGAAGTTGCACGACCCTCCGCGAGAAGGGGCCGCGGGTCGGAGTCGAAGACTGGTCCACGGTGGGCCGCGAGGCGGGTCTTTGGGCGACGGCGATGACAAGACGGCAAGAAGCCGCGGCGAAGGACCCCAGTCCAGCAACGATCCCACCGCCAATGTACGATCGCTCCGCCCAAATTCGATGTCTCTCATGTGAGCGACGAAAAGAAACGCGTCTTACGCGAGAAGACATCGAGATCTTACGCGGCGGCTTGCGCGGGCCGCCAGCGCGGCATGCTACATTGGACACGAGGGCGTTTACGCGCGACCTAACGCGGGCAACTCACGCGCTCAAGTCGGCGCAAACGATCCTGTTTTGTTGCGTCGCTCATGCCGGAAAGGAACGTGTCCTCAAAGAAGCAAGTCCTGAACCACTCGGAGCTTCACCCGAGACCACACTGTCATCCCGGGTCGTCGGTCTCAGGGCCGAGGACCGACTCCGCGAGGCCGACAACGCCCAAGGAACCTCGAGACTCCTTCCCCTCGTCCTTTCCTTCCTCATGCCCGACCGTGCGATGCGGTGGGTGCGAGCACGCGCTCCCGTACTCCCCCGACCAGCAGACGTGTGCTCAGTAGACAACGCTCGCGACTGTCTCGAGGCCCAGCTCCAAAACCATGCGACGTCCTGATTATTTCAGGACGGCGTCCCCACGGGTCCCGACCCTTTCCCCGGGACCAGTTCTTCGTCCTGAGTCGTTTTTTGACGGTCCCGAGGCCCGGCGAGGGCCCCGAGAGGCCAAGAATTGGGAACAACCTCCGTCTTGATTTTTCCAATGCGTTGGATCTCTGGGGAGCCTTTGCCATGCGTGCTGACGGTAACGCAGGTTCTCCCGGCGCTTTCTCGGCACGGTCTCGCCCTCCTCTGGCGGTGGATCCGACGCGACCCCCCGCTGGCTCCAGGGACTACAGCGCCCCCGCGGACCAGCGAGGCCTGGAGGTCTCCAGAGGCCCCCAAAGGGCCCCTGGAGGCAGACAAAGACAGCAGCAATGAGCATCGTTTAACCGATCCCCATCCCCAGCGGCGTGGCCTGGGCCCCACTGGCCGATTTATCTCCCTAGATCAGGATATAGGCCGTTCACTTCGGGTTTCGAGGGGTGTATCCCCAACTGGGGTGGTAATTTGATGGGGGTCTCGAAGGGGATGGGGACGGGGATGGGGATTGGATAAACGGTACCAACCAAAGGCCCCTGGAGGCAGACAGAAACAGCAGCAAGCAGCGCAGTCAAAACCTGCCGTCCTCGCGGGGAACCTATCTCCCGGAACAAGCCCCAAACATCCGACGTCTCGATTTGTTCGAGACACGGGCCCCCCACCTCCCGGCCACTCCCCCGGGGCTGCGGTGCTTCAGCCCGGGTCGGTCTTTGCCGGTCCCGAGGCCCGGCGAGGGCCCCGAGAGGCCGAAGACGACAGCAAGCCCCTGCCTCGATGTTTGTTCGGGGACGCCCGGTGTCTGGGCCCGTCTCCTGCCAGCACCCCCGGGGCGTGGGGGGGGGCCCCGGGGCGGCGGGGGCCCGAGGGCGAGGGGGGCCCCTGCGCGCTGCGGGCTCCGCCCGCGGGCCTCTCTCCCCTCCTTGGGGGGGCCCCCGCCCTCCAGGCCCCACCCTTCGGGGACGGCCAGGGCCCCGCGTAGGAAACTAAATCTAAGCAACGAATGCTCGAACATAATCAAAACATAGTGTAAACAAAGAGTCGTCCCCTATGCATGTTTTTACTATGCTTGGATGTTCCTCCTGCAGAGGGGCACGCCCGACTCTAACATAAACATGACCTTTCGGAGGCCGCCCCGCGCGGGTCGCTTGGATCGGCGCTGGACCCCCCCCTCCCGAGCGCGCGGAGCGCCCCAGGGGGCGGCGTTGGAGGCAGAAGCAATCGGGGATGGACGACGACCTTCACCTTCACTCCTCCTCCTCCGCCTCCTCCTTCTCCTCCTCCTCCTCCTCCTCCTCCTCCTCCTCCTCGTCCTCCTCCTCCTCCTCCTCCTCCTCCTCCTCTCCTCCTCCTCCTCCTCCTCCTCCTCCTCCTCGTCTTCACTGAGCCACTGGCTCAGTGAAGACGACCTCGGGTCCAAAGCTGGCGGGCGCAAGCCTGGAAAAGGACGGCCGCGGCGCCCCCTCGAGAAACGCAAACGGACAATTCACCAATCGACGTGTCAGGATGGGGCTTCTGTCCACCCCCCGAACCGTTGCACCCCCGATGCTGTGCACAACGCTCGACGGCCACGGCGCTGCCGGCCCCGGGTCCGCGAGGGTCACTCGGGTCCGCGAGGGCCACCTGCGACGGGAGCACAGTCGACCCGTATCAGAAGGATGCGCGATCAAGGGTGCAAGGGCCCTATCGAGGCCCTTCGAGGCTTTTCGAGCGGGACGCGGCCAACGAGGCTCTATCGAGGCTTTTCGAGCGGGGCGCGGCTAACGAAAGTGGCGAAGGATGGACCGAAGAGGCAAGGATGCAAGGGTACCCTTGGGAAGGTTGCCCATCCTTACCATGCGGGTCGACTGCGGAGGTCCCTCGGGGGGCCTGCATCTCTGGGGAGGTCTCGCGATGTCATTAGGGCCCCAGGGCCCCCGAGAAGTTCACCAGAGCGCCCAAGGAGAGGCCCCAGATCGCTACCAGCGAGGGGGCCCTGGCCGTCCCCGAAGGGTGGGGCCTGGAGGGCGGGGGCCCCCCCGAGGAGGGGAGAGAGGCCCGCGGGCGGAGCCCGCAGCACGCAGGGGCCCCCCTCGCCCTCGGGCCCCCGCCGCCCCGGGGCCCCCCCCCACGCCCCGGGGGTGCTGGCAGGAGACGGGCCCAGACACCGGGCGTCCCCGAACAAACATCGAGGCGGGGGCTTGCTGTCGTCTTCGGCCTCTCGGGGCCCTCGCCGGGCCTCGGGACCGGCAAAGACCGACCCGGGCTGAAGCACCGCAGCCCCGGGGGAGTGGCCGGGAGGTGGGGGGCCCGTGTCTCGAACAAATCGAGCTGATGTCTGGGAATGTTTACCAGAAGGGCCGGCGGATATCGCGTAAGCCATTCGAGTCTGGTGGGCACGTGCGCCTTGCGGGCCATCGGGTAAAGCATTATTGGTTGGCGGGAGCTGACGAAAAAGGAGAGCAAAAGATAAATAATGGAGGCCAGTGAAGAAACGGGAAGGAGGACGGTAGGGAAGGGAAGATGGGAGAGGAATGGGGAGGGAAGCAAGCTAGGTGCGTTCGTGCCACATCTGACATCGGATCCCTCCCACCCATCCCTTCTCTCTGCGCTAGAATATGTTGTATCCGCCAAGTGGTGCCCCCTGAAGAAAATCCATTCCCGACCACATCGTGTGATGCACGGACACACGTGGGAGGTAGTTTGTACGCACGAGGTGGCGGATGAACAGTAGGATGAGCACGAGGAAGAGGAGAAAGATGAGGAAGGATGGGGATGATCAATGTTTAACATCAGCGGGACAGCTGTCCACGATGCAACGGAGTGGTGGAGCGGAGAGAACTCCAGGAGAGCCCAGAATCGAATCGCTAAGTCGGATCGGCGATCGAAATGAATCGGATCGGCGGAAATCGGCAGCCGAGTCGGGAAACAACGAATCGGCGGAAATCGGCAGGCTTGTTTGCCTCCAGCAAAAAACATCGGAACCCAGATCGGAATCCCGAATCGAAGCGAATCGGCATCGGAAACTATCGACATCGAATCGAATCGAATGGAATCGGAATCAGCCGGGAGGAGGAGGAGGAGGAGGAGGAGGAGTAGGAGGAGGAGGAGGAGGAGGAGGA
>CAUYUJ010010480.1:385321-430321 GCA_963575745.1 Prorocentrum cordatum | reverse complement strand
GCCTCCCAGAAATAATTTCGAGCGCCCAGAAATAAAAGGTATCGAAACAGTGTCGAACGCGTATCGCCTCCCAGGGCCTCACGCGTGAAAACCTTCAAGCATCGGTACTTTCTTGGTGCTCGAAATTATTTCTGGTGATCAAGGCTACAATAGGTTGGAACATCATACCTCTTGTGGGGGTCGGCGACATTGCGACAGCCCCTGCGAGTAGGAGCACCTACCTCCAGAGGTCCGCGCAGTCGTCAGGGGCAGCGCGTCACAAGGGGGTGCGGGGCCCAGCGAAGGGATGCGCGCGGCCCTCGGGCAACTGACGTTTCGGCTTAGGTCGGGCATGTCCCCCCTGCAGGCGAATTTTGGGCGAAAAATCAAAAAGCAGAAAATGCCCCATCATGGTCAAAAACTAATCGAAATGTCGTCCCCTGACTTCAAGGCCGAGCTGACGGCGTGCTTGGTTAACGGTGCGGTTGGGAATGGTGTTTTTGCGACACCAAGCTCACGCAAAACAGAACGTAGGAAATCACGAAACACCGTTTCCTACATTTCAGATATGCGAATGTATCAAACGAGAACGACACAGCGAGTTGCAGGAAAACATGAAGCACACAGTCTGACTATAAAGGGGCCCAGGGACAACGAACCACACGAATTAAAGGGGCCCAGGAACACACAAACAAATACACACGAGTCCCAGGATTCCCAACATTTTGCAATCTGTTCTTGGTTTTCGTCTTCGCCCCCACTTCTCATATTTTCCCGAATCCCAAATTGTTTTGGGGATCGACGATTGATTGTGTCTATGTTTTTCCCCTCCTGAGATTCCTCCTGTAGAGGGACACGCCCGACTCAAGTCTAGGCAATGCTGGATGCTTCGGCAGAGGCCCCCAGAGCGCCCGACTCGGCCGCTCGGGCTCGCGCGCGTGCTGCTGCAAATCTTGAGCAGGGACCGACCGTCCCGGCATTCCTAGAGGCCTACCACGACATGTTTGAAAGGGCCCTGGGACACACAAATCAATTTACGCAAATAACAAGATTCCCCATAGTTTCCCGTATTGTATGGGTTTGTCTTCCCCCCCCACTTCCCATAGTTTCCAATATTTTTTGGGGGAATCGACGATTCATTGTGTCTGTGGGTTCTTTTCGCTCCTGCATGCTCTTAACCCCAAAATACTCAAAGAACCCCAAAAAAGTTCTTCCAGCATGAACCCGATGCACTAGAACGAGGCCCCCCCCCGCCAGAAACGTTCTAGCGTTTCGTAGAAATCACAAGAGACTCTCAGAACATTGTTTGGTGGGCCTCTAAGCACGCCGGGACGCTCCGTCACTGCCTGAAGACCCGGGCGGTGCCGGGCCGCCGCCGGCGCTCAGCCTGGAACGCCCCCGCTGGGGCGGCCGCCGCGCCGCCACGGCGCGAACCTGCCGCAGGGAGGGGGATACCCAGACACCCAGCGGCTCGAGAAGATCGATGCGCCAGATGTCGAGGATGAGAGGGAGGAGGAGGAGGAGGAGGAGGAGGAGGAGGAGGAGGAGGAGGAGGAGGAGGAGGAGGAGGAGGACCAGTGTAAGCCCAAGAGTCATCAACGATGTTGGAGTGAACCCTCCCGCCAAGCTCCCTCTTCATGGGCCCCTACAGCGGCTCATCTCCATTGATGGAACTGCCTCGTTGGAAGACACCCGTTTGAAGACTCTGGAGCATGCCAAAATATTGTTCCCGGGATTCCAACGCCACGGATCAGCCTTGCTGTTGCTTCTTGACGGTCCTGAATCGTGCCAGAACGCCATTCATAGGACTTCAACACAGAGAACCAACGTAACTGTTGCACCCGCACAATCCTGAATCCTTCCCAAAGACCATTTCTGGTACGTTGATGATGGGAACCCGTGAAACTTTTACAAGCTTTTGAAAAGAATGTGCGCGGCGTTCAAATGAGAATCACATGTTGTAAGCGGCTCGCCCTCAATACGTGAAATTCATGAAATTCTGTTACAACAAATGCGCACCGCGCTGAGGCGAGAACCACATTTTGAAAACCACCCGCCCTCAATCCGCGAAGCTCTTGCAATTCGTTTACAACGAATGTGCGCCGCGCTGAGACGAAAACCACATTTTGAAAAACACCCGCCCTCAATCCGTGAAGCTCTTGTTAATTGTTGGAACGAATGTGCGCCGCGCTGAGGCGAGAGCCACATTTTGAAAACCATCCGCCCTCCATCTGTGAAACTGTTGCCACTGCTTAAGCTGCAGAATCACACATGGTGAAGACGTCTCAGGCGAAATGACCGGCCCGCCCCACAAACTGGCCTCAGGGTGCAACAGGGAGAGGTTATTAATCGGGAAAAGGAATGGAGGAGGAGGCGGAGGAGGAAGAGGAGGAGTACATGGGGCGGTCCGCGCCATCGGAGGGCCGCGATCGCCGAAGGCTCTACGACAAACGCAGTGTGAGAAACCATCGCCGTCGCTGCCACGGCACGACGAGCCTGACGCGTCTCCGCCCTCGGGCGCGCGGGCGATGCGCGCGCCCGCCTGCGACGCGCACGAGCGAGCCGAGGCAGAGTCCCCCTTGGTTTCCGGTTTTAGCGGGTCGCGGGGGGGGGGGGGAGCCACACCCAGGCGCGCAACGCGTCTCGCCCTCGGGCGCGCGGCGATGCGCGCGCCCACCTGCGACGCGCACGAGCGAGCCGAGGCAAAGTCCCCCTCGGTTTCCGGTTCTAGCGGGTCGCGGGGGGGGGGGGGGGGGCACACCCAGGCGCGCAAGCCGCTGCCGCCGCCTCGCGCTCGGCGGTCGGAGGGCCCCAGTGGGCCCATAACAAAGGCCACTCCTACGAGTACAGAAAAACCAGCATACACGTTGGGCCGGGCATGTCCTCCTACAGGCGGATTTTGGATGAGAAATAAAACAGAATCAAACACTGCCCGACAGAAATCAACAAATAATGGAACATCATCCCCGAGATATCTTCAACCTATTTTTGGATATTCCACCTGTAGCGGGACAGCCTAACTTAACATAAACATAACCTTTCGGAGGCCGCCCCGCGCGGGTCGCTTGGATCGGCGCTGGATCCCCTCCCTGGCGCGCGGAGGGCACCAGGGGGCGGCGCTGGAGGCACAGCTAATCGGGGATGGACAGAACCCCCTTGAGTAAAACGTGGTTTAGCGAAAGCGACCTCGGGCCGAAACCTGGCGGGCGCAAGCCTGGAAAATGACGGCCGCGGCGTCCTCTCGAGAACCGAAAACGGACAATTCGCTAATCCACGTGTCAGGGTGAGGGTTATGTCCACAACAGAGCCAAAAGGATCATCGCCGATCCAAGAAATCCGTGCGGCCCTCGGATTTTTTTGCCTGTGTCGGTGAATTTTCTCAGAGGATGCGGCAAGCTCGTGTCGTGATGGCCCGGGCCGGTGTCGGTTTCCGACGCCGCGTGGATCACGGTGGGGGCATTGGCTAAAAAGGAAACCTTCGATCAGGAATCCACGGTCTGGAAGCCAGCGGAACTCCCATCGTGGATTGGCCATGGACATCACCGCCGCCCGCATCGGATAAGGAGCCCTCCAGGGTCTGACGCCTCCTGGGCACGCTCCTCAGCGAACGCCCCCACCGTTATCGACCTCGAGCGGCCGGCCGCTCCTCACCTGCCAGGTCGCCTCACCTGCCAGGTCGTCAGATAAGGAACCCTCCAGGGTCTGACGCCTCCTGGGCACGTGCCTTAGCGAACGCCCCCACCTCTCTCGACCTCGAACGGCCGGCCGCTCTTCACCTGCCAGGTCGCTCTTCACCTGCCAGGTCACCTGCCAGTGGAACTCCCATCGTGGACTGGCCACGGATATCACCGCCGCCCGCATCAGATAAGGAGCCCTCCAGGGTCTGCAGCCTCCTGGGCACGCTCCTTAAAACGAACGCCCCCACCGTTTTCGACCTGGAACGGCTGGCCGCGCTTCAACTGCCAGGTCGCCCCGCATCAGCCGACTCCGGGCCGCTGGCGGCGCTCCACCTGGAGCGCCCGCGGCGGGGTCGCCGCAGCGTCGGCACGGCACGAACCTCCCGTCAGATCGGGCAGGTCCCTCTACAGGCTGATCTTGGGAGAAACATGGAACATATTCAGACACATACCCAAACATAAGCCAAAACTGTAGAGCAAATCGTCCCCTGACTATTTTTTTCTGAATATTCCCCCTACAGAAGGACTCGCCCGACTTAACACAAACCTACCGTCGTCGACCCTCCGCCATCCCCGTACATCTGGCTGCTCCACTTGTTCGATGCGTGGGCCCCGGAGGTCCGGACCACTTCCCTAGGGCCAGTTTCTCTTCCGGAGGAATCGTGTTTTGACGGTCCCGAGGCCCGGCGATGGCCCCCAGAGGTGGAAAGCAGCCAAAAACCGCCCGCTCCTATGTTTTAGTTGGAGCGTCGGATCTCCAGGACGGGCGCGCGGCCCCGCGCGCTCCCAGCGGTCGCTGCAGCGCTCGTACACCGGCTCGTGCTTGAAGTCCCCTGCCCGGCCGCCGCAGCGTGCCCGCGGCTGCGGGCGGGCACGCGCGCGGGTGGGCGCTGGTGAGCGGCGCACCAGAAGCGGAGCGCCGTGTGAGAGGAGGGGAGAGGGAATCGGGGGCGGCAAAGGGAGGGGCGTCCAAGAGGGGGGGTGCAAATCATGGCCGGCGGCATGTGCGCGGCCAAAAGGGGGGGCCAGGGACGTAATGAAATGAGAAGAGGCGCCATGAAATCGTGGGAAATATCATGGCCCACGCCACGATATCCCCCCCCTAATCATCACCCCCCTCTTTGCCGCCCCCGAGGGAAGGGAGGACGAGGAGGAGGGGGAGGGAGTAGGGAAGGCGGGATGAGGCGGGGAGGGGGGAAGAGGAAGGCCGGGAGGGAGGGAGGGAGGGAGGGAGGCAGGGAGGTGAGGACGGAGGAGGGTGGAGGAGGGCGGAGAGCGGGGAGGGGGAGGAGGAAGGGGGGATGTGAGGGGGAAGAGGGGGAGGAGGAGGAGGAGGATAGGAGGAGGAGGAGGAGGAGGAGGAGGAGGAGGAGGAGGAGGAGGAGGAGAAGAAGGAGGAGGAGGAGGAGGGAGGAGGAGAGGGGGAGGAGGAAGGGGGGGTGTTCGGTGGCAGCTCATGGGAGCCTCCCATACCATCCTGTTGGCGCTTGCGAATCGACGCTCATCGACCAGTCGATGCTAGATCGACGCTAATCGACGCTAAACCGGCGCTATCTCATCGACTCCCAGACGCTAACCGATGCGAATCGACGCTACAGACAGAGTTGCGAGGGTACACGAAGCTCCATGACCTGCGCCCGAAGGGGTGGGAGGACGGAGGGGGAAGGGCCGAACCGTTCCTCCTTTCAGCGCCTTGGCTGTACATGGCGGGCTCTCCGTCCTCCTTTCTCCTCTGTAGACACGAGCACTGTCTGGATCACTTCAAGCATACAACTTTTCCTTCTGACCGTTTGACATGTTCACAACCTCCAAGAGGTATTCCGTGACATTTTCATTGTGCCGTTGCACAGTTATTGCGCCAAGAAGGTTATCTGAGTTCTCAATCATGTAAAAAAAAACGGCCCGGCCGCAAGAGCCCCTCGCAAGAAACCCATCCCCGTGAAAATCCGCGCGCAAGGTGCAGCTGGGGAGGAACCGAGAGCACCGGCCACGCAGCAGCTTCTGCAGCGGCCGCGGGAGGCCACCGCACAACGCGCGGAGGGACAGAAGCCATAGGCCACCCTATCGAAGATCACCGGGTTTCTTAAAGTGCGGCCGCGCTGCAGTCCTCGTGCTCCTGAGGAACGCCAGTTGCAGTTGAGGCCAGTCGACAAGAACCCTTCCACAAGAAACCCGACCCTGAGACCCCAGGACGGCGGTTGATTGTTGGTGCGGGCACGTCACGCTTTCTTTCGCAAGACCATCGAGACCCAAGAAACCCAGGGCACCCTGGAGGCAAGCACGGTGCTTCTTTGCATGGGCCTCCACTGTACGAGCAACAAACGAAGGGGCCTTTCTAGCCGCGGCGAGCCCCGGCCAGGAAGAGGCTCCTGGACCCAGACCCGCGGAGCAGCCCGAACACCACGGCACCTCCAGGGCCCAGGACTGGCCCCTCGTCTGGAAGAAGGAAGCGCGCCATGAACATAAACTTTTGGCGCCCCGCGCGGAGCGCGCCAGGGGCGGCGCCGGAGGCGCCGCCGGGGGGGCCCCAGCGCGGATCCGAGAAGTCTGCGCGGAGCGCCCAAAGTTTATGTTTACGGCGCTTTCTCTTCTTCGACCTTAGCCGAGGAGGGCCCTCCTCGGCTGCCCGCCGGCCCCGCCCTCTGCCCACCACTTCCCCCGGGACCAATTTTTCATCCCGAGTCGTTTTTTGACTGTCCCGAGGCACAGCGAGGGCTGGAGAGGCCGCGAATGACGAGAAACGCCCGTCTCGTTTTTTTCGAGACGCCCGGTGTCTGGGCCCCTCTTCGGCTGCCCGCCGGCCCCGCCCCCTCCCTGGTTCAGGTACATGCCGACGTAGTCCTGGAAGCAGCGCACCTGCGGGAGCGGTGAGCCCCTTGGGGGGGGGGGGGGGGGGGCGAGAGCTGGGGCGGCAGAGCGTTCCGTGCACACAGCCATCTTCATCCTCCCTCTCTTTTTCAGCCTGCTCCTTCTCCTCCTCCTCCTCCTCCTCCTCCTCTTCCTCCTCCTCCTCTTCCTCCTTCTCTTCTTCAGCCTGCTCCTCCTCCTCGTTCTTATTCCTCCTCTTCCTCCTCCTCCTTCTCCTCCTCCTCCTCCTTCTCCTCCTCCTCCTCCATCATCCTCCTCCTCCATCCTCGTCCACGCCCCATACCTCATCCTCAACCCTCCCTTCTTCACGTCCTGATGATTGTCCTCCCCCTCCTCCTCATCATTCTTCACCCCCTCATCCTCGTTCTCTTCCCTCCCTCTGAAGGAGGATGAAACGGAAGAGGGAACGGAAGAGGAGGAGGAGGAGGAGGAGGAGGAGGAGGAGGAGGAGGAGGAGGAGGAGGAGGAGGGGGGCGGAGGAGGAGGAGGAGAAGGAGGAGGAGGAGGAGGAGAAGGAGGAGGAGGAGGAGGGGGAAGAGGAGGAGGGGGAGGAGGAGGAGGAGGAGGAGGAGGAGGAGGAGGAGGAGAAAAGCATGTGCTTTCAGACGGGGGGGAGGGCGCCGGCAGCGTCTTGCCATTCAACACCACTTTGACCCTCTTGTTCGTGGAGCCGGCAATGTCGTAGACCCGCCTCCGCCCGTGCTCCACCCGAGCCGCTGGCGGACAAGGGCGGCGGAGGGGGCAGGGATGATCACGGGCAGGCGAGGGGGGAGGAAGACGACAGCGACGGGGATGAGGCGGGGGAGGATATGGATCAGGGCGGAACGTAGGAAAGATGATAGTGTGATGCGGAACGGGAATGATGAGGGGAGATGATAATGATGATGGTAATGGTGATGGTGATGGTAATGGTAAAGGTAAGGATGACGGTAATGCCGATGCTGATGTCGGTGATGATGATGTTGATTATGATGGTGATGATGATGTTGATTACGATGGTGATGATGATGATGATAATGATGATGATGATGATGATGTCGCTGATGATGATGATGGTGATGATGATAATGCTGATGATGACGGTGAAGGTGATGGTAATGTTGATGAGTATGATGATGATGATGCTGCTGATGATGATGATGATGATGAGGAGGAGGAGGCGGAAGATGAACATCACGGCCTACACGGGACCTGCTGCGGGACTGCATTGCAACAATCATTGTCAGACTGTCCGCTCTTATCTGCTGGCGTGTCAACCAACATGCGTATCCGAAACCCACGGTGCCCGCACTCTTCGACTTCGTTCGTGCCCCCTGTGGGGCATACCTTCCTTACCTGTCAAGTGTAGTTGGCGCAGCCCCTGAAACCTTTTGCGCCAGCGGCGAGGCAGGGGACGCCTGCGCTAGCGGAAAGGCCTACACGGGGGTGCCCTTGGAGCGAAATGTGCCAACGCACAAGAGGAGGAGCATGAGGAGGACGCGGCCGAAAGAGGGCAGCCCCTGAAGCAGGAAGAGGAGGGGCACGGCCATCGTGCTACCAGAAGGACTGCCAAGCAAGGGACGAAAACAAAGACTTCTCTAGCCATGGCGAGCCTCGGCCACGAACATGCTCCCCCCGAACTGGACCCAAGGAGCGGCCCGAAAAAAATAGAGCCCCGCACGAGCCCAGAGCGGTCCTCACCTCAACGCCTCGACTGTACAGTTCAACATGGAGAGCAAGGAGGAAAGCTAGCTTGAGGTCGGGCGTGTCCCCCTAAGAGCGAGTGTTGGACGAAAACGGAAAAATAGTCCAAGTGACTTCCAAATCATGATTAACTAAAAGAAAAATCGTCTCCTGATTTTTTGTTGACGATTTTTGCATCTTCCTCCTGTAGAGGGGCAGGCCCGACTCACAGCTAGTGCGGGGAGGGATGCCGCGATGGGGCACCGACGGGGGCCGCGAGGGCAGCGACGGCGCGGCGACGGGCGGAAACACCAGGGGCAGGGAGCGGGAGCATCGAAGGCGGGCGGAGGGCAGCGAGTCGGTGGCCGGGGGGGGGGAGTGAGAGGGAGCAGGCCTTCTGGGAGAGCGCTTCTGTATTTTCGGCGATAGTGGGCATTACAGGGAGGGGGGAGGAGCCAGGGGGGGGGGGTATAATGCAACGCCTCCCCCCTGCCGTGCGCACGGCGGCAGTGCCCGGAGCGCAGCGCTGAGGGGGGGAGCGGCATTGTGTTATAGGGGGGGAGGGGGGGCCGGGGGGGCTATAATGCCCATTATGCCCCAAGCAATAAAGAAACACGTTCTTGGGGGGGGGGTGAGAGCGAGCAGGGCTTTTTTGGGGGGGAAGTGAGAGGGAGCAGGCCTTCCAAGGAGGCTCGGAGGTCCTCTGGCCTCCTGAGCGGACTTTTTCTGAGCCCTCCCCGAAGGGACAGGGCACTTCTCCCAAGGCCAGAGGGCATCTGAGAAGCCCCGTCGCCTTCTGAGATGGCCTCCTACTTCTCACCTCCCCCCCTGAAAAGGGGGAAGCTCTTTCCGAAGAGACAGAGGACTTCTCCCAAGGCCCAAGGCATGAGAAGCCCCGTCGCCTTCTGAGAAGGCCTCCTCCTTCTCACCTCCCCCACTGAGAGGGGGGGAAGCCTTCCCCGAAGAGACAGAGCACTTCTCCCAAGGCCGGAGGGCCTCTGAGAAGCCCCGTAGCCTTCTGAGAAAGCCTCCTCCTTCTCACCTCCCCCCCTCGCTCGCCGCAGCGCGAGGGGCGACTCCGGCCTGGACGGGTGGGTCGAGCGGGAAGGTCGCTGAAGCGTGAGTTCTGCAAAAGCCTGATGTTGCTCCCGTCGTACTGGAGGACCACGTCCCAGAAATAATTTCGAGCACCCGGAAGTGTAGAAAAAGTATCGAAACAATGCCGAAACAATGCCGAACGAGTGTCTCCCAGGGCCCGACACGTGAAAACCCTCGAGTCTCAGTCCTTTCTTGGTGCTCGCAATTCTTTCTGGTGGTCAAGGCTGAAGTCGGTTGGAACATCATAACACAAGCCGCCAGGAAGCTTCTAGCGAGAGGACATCCAGAGCGAGCGGCGTCTGAATGCATCGCTGAGAGGTCCCACGCGAGAGCGCGATTCCTGAGTGAGTTGCCGGGAAGGCTTGCGCGAGAGCGCGATTCGGAAAACGACATAATGTGGAGACCAGAGACCTTCCCTTGACAAAAAAAGGCGTGAGCCCCGATAGTGGCACGTCAATTGAAAACGCATAATGTTCCCGTAGGGGGCGGATAAACAAGAATTATTCTTTCTGAGAGTTGAAAACCAAAATAAACAAGAGGAGGATCACGACGACGACGGCGACGGCAGCGACAACGGGGAGAGAACAAACACAGAAGAGATCCCTGGAACCTGGGGTCTCCGGATATTCCCAAGATCCCTGGTTCTCCCGTGTTTCCCTGGCCACTTCATCATCAGGCCCACGATGTCGTCGTCGAGGGTCCTGCTGGCCGCTGGGGCTTGCGCCAATAGAGAGGAGGGCGAGAAGGTCGAAAAACCGAAGGATGAGGGAGGAGCGGGAGGAGGAAGAACGGGAAGAGGAGCGTGAGGATGAGGAGCTGGAGGAGCGGGAGGATGATGGGCGGGAGAATGGTGAGGAGAAAGGGCGACTTTGGAGAAAGGGGAAGGGGGAGGATGAGGAGGAGAAGGAGGACACAGAAGGGGGAGGAGGAGGAGGAGGAGGAGGAGGAGGAGGAGGAGGAGGAGGAGGAGGAGGAGGAGACAGAAGGAGAAAAACACAGAAGGGCGATACAGAGTCGCTCCGGAGCCCTCCCCTTCATCCTACTCCACCCCCCCCTGCCGTCCTCATGCCGAACCTCGCCAAGTCTGGCCAGAAGGTGACCCGGGTGAACTCCGATGCGCCGCTGTAGGCGGTGACCTCCCCCCACTCTCTCGCTGTCCGCCCGCGCGCCCTCGGCGACGAAGCATCGGGGATCGACGACCGAAGTGCGAGCATCGAGGTCGAAGACGATGTCTTGTGTGTTGTTGCATCCCCCCGGTTCCCATTTGTGGCTTTTCCCTTTACAGTCCCCCCATGTGCTCGAACCATCTTTTATCCAGAAAGGTCTTGAGGCTCAAACTGTCTCTTTGCGCGCCTTCCTGGCTAGAGCAGCAGCGGCTCCTGCCTGATACTGTGTCGCACTTAATTCAGGAATCGTGCTCACGCTCAGGACGTCCTCGCACTTGTTCACAAGAGTCGCGCACCCGCCTGGGATTCCCCCATATCTTAGACATCGCGCCCTCGCTGCTCAAGAATGGTGCTCGCATCGACCTCCTCGCCAGTGAGCCAGGGATCACGCTTCCGCCGCTCAGGGATTGCACTCTCGCCCGAGAACGTATGGCGAATTACTCGGGAATCGCGCTCCCGCCCGACAAGCCCCCATTTGAGCAGGGAACGACCGTCCCGGCATTCCTATAGTCCTACCACGAAATGTTCGTAGAACCCGAAAATGTTCTAATAACAAAAACAATGTTCTCAGAACATAAGCCTGATGCGATAAAACAAACCAGTCCCAACCAGAAATGTTCAAAGAACATTTCGTGGGAACCACAAAGGGTTCTTCGAACATTGTTTGGTAGGGCTCTAGGCACGCCAAGACGCTTCGCCACTGCTTGACCCATGCTGCGTCTAGAACTCGCGCTTGAGTGATCCGCCCGCCCTGCCCACGGCCAAGGGCCCGCCGCGTCCCGCCCAGCCTGCCCGTGCGGGACCGCCCCACCAATCAGGGTCCGCCCCCCTGTTGCGGCCCACCCGCCTCGCCCCGCCCGTCGGGGCCCGCCCGCCCGACCCGCGCGGTGGGGCCCGCTGGGCCGAGCGGTCGGAGCCCGCCCGCCCACTTTGACGCCCCCGCCCGCCCGACACGCCGCCCGCGAGGGGCCCGCGCGCCCGAAGCCGCCCGTGCGGGCCCGCCCGACGGCCTGGTGAGGTCCGCCGCCAGCTCCGGCCGTTGGGGTCCGCACGGTCGGTGAGCCGCCCGCTTTATCGCTCCGCCCGCCCGACCTGCCCCGGGTCTTCCTCCCGGGGCCGCCTGCTCCAGGGTCTTCGTCCCCGGGCCGACTCAATTTCATCGTCGTCGTCGTCCCCGCCCCTCGTCTCGTTCCTTCCTTTTTTCTAGGCAAGCCTGGGTCTTCATCCCGGGGCCGCCTCCCGGACCGCCCCGGGGTCTTCCTCCCCTGGCGCTGACTCGTCCGCTGGGGCCCACCCGCCCAACCGGCTTTTCTTACCCTGTCGAGGTTTTCCTGGGGCCTGGCAAGGAATTCCTGTCGAGAGGCCTGTCGAGTAAGGCCCCTTCAGAGTGGAGCATGCCGGGTCTTGTCGAGCGAAGCCCAAGCACAACCTGCCCATCCCACACCGTGTTCCCGCAACTTCCTCACACCACCAATTCAGATCGCACGGTTCCGTACATGCACGGTGAACCCCTTCCATGTGTCTTGGCGGCGCGCACGAGGGGGTGGGGGGCGGGGGGATGGTTTCTTGGAGGCTGCTCCTTAGAAGGCGCCGGCCTTACATCTATAGATACGGCCCGCGCCTTCTAAGAAGCAGGGGTGCTTCTAAAAAGCCCTCCCCCCCTTCCCTCACTCCCCTCTGCGCGTGGTTGAACCAATTCAGACCGCACGATTCCGTACATGCACGGTGAGCCCCTTCCATGTGTCCCTCCCTGGTCTGCGTGTTGAGTACTGAACGAGCAGTCTGAAAATAAGTAGTGTCGGTGTTGTCGCTCTCGCCAATGAACTCCGATGTATGGAAATAGAGCCGGTGCTCCTCCTGTCCTCCTCCCCAGGGGGGGGGTCCCAGAGGGGAGTCCTTTTCCTCCTCCTTCTTCTCCTCCTCCTCCTCCTCCTCCTCCTTATCTCCGCCTCCTCCTCCTCCTCCTCCTCCTCCTCCTCTTCGCGCTCTCGCTCGAGGAGGCAGAGGTGTTTGCCTGACGTATCGGTCAGTACATATGCCAGTGCCTGCTTTTGTTGTCTCACGCTGCTAGGGTGGAGCAGACACATCGCTACACGAAAATGCTCGCGGTGCCGCGATTCGCGATCGCGTTCTCCCTGCGCGGCGCGCGATCCAGCAACGATACAGAGGCTGCTAGGAACTGCGATGGCAGAAGCAAATTCTTTTGCCGAAGCATCTGCGTTGGAAACTGCATGCGCGAGTCGGAAGACCTGCGGATTCTGAAAAAGCCCGTCACGCCATGGCAAAAGAAGCGGGAGCAATCCATCCACCTCCTCGCCAAGAGGAAGGGAAGGAGAGATGTTGCAGTCCATCAGCCAGCCGGTCCCCTTCCTCACCGTTGGGGGGTGCTTCTTCGACATGTTGGCCTCGAACACCTCCGCTGCGTCCAGGAAGAGGGAAGGTGGAGGACGAGGAAGAGCAGGAGGGAGGAGAAGGAATAGGGGGAGGAGGAGGACAAAGAGAAGGAGGGGGACGGGGGAGGAGAAAGATGAGGAGGAGGAGGACAAGGAGGAGGATGAGGAGGAGGTCGAGGAGAATAAGGAAGAGGACGAGTATGAGGATTGGAAGGCAGAGCCGAGCAGTGCTCGTAGGCCCAGCGCACGTGTGCAGACAGGGCCCAGAGCAATCCCTGGAGGCAGGTGCTGCCAGCTGAGTGCCAGACGGCGGGTGAACATCGACAAGAAGACATCGCACAGGAGCGATGGGCGGTGACAAATCCAGACATCGGGCGTCTCGAAAAAATCGGGACGGAAGATTTTCGTCGTTTTCAGGCTCTCGAGGCCCTCGCCAGGCCTCGGGGCCGTCAAAGAACGACTCGGGATGAAAAACCGGTCCCAGGGAAGTAGTCGAGAGGTCGGGGGCCCGTGTCTTGAAAAAATCGAGACGCCAGATGTCTGGGAACGAAAACAATGACGATGACGACGACGACGACGACACGATAATGATTACGCAAGCCACTGTATGCGTATCATCAGCGAGTTGATGAGGCCTGAATGCCACCCTTCTGTATGCAAGCTTGGCAAGGGCAAGTGTGTACAGGAGGAGGGGAGAAGAAGGATGAGGCTCGAGGAGCGAGCTCGAGGACGAACTTACCATATTAAGTCATATCTACAGAAACTCAATCATTGATTTAGATGTTTTCGGTCTTTTCGGGATTCTGGGGGCACTGCAGAGACCTCGAGGACCTGATACGCTGCTTCCCTGCCCTATGACCCGACACCGCGATTGCAGCGATTGGCTTCGTGGGGCTATTGGCACTGCCCAGACACCAACGATTAGGACCGCCCTGAAGTATCGAGCCCCACCTGCGTTCATATCTTGGGCCAAGTACGTGCGTATCATTTCCACGCGACGCATCGGAGGCGAGGGGGAGAGATCGCAGTGAACCAGAGATAGGGGAACGAAAAGTGACAGAACCATTAAAACTCGGAGGTCCGCTCGGATTTCTCGGATCGGCGCTGGACCCCCCTCCCTGGCGCGCGGAGCGCGCCAGGGGCGGCGCTGGAGGCGCCGCCGGGGGGCCCCAGCGCCGATCCGAGAAATCCGCGCGGACCTCCGAGTTTTTATGTTTATGTCACTTCTTGTTCCCCTAAGAGAGCCTCCCGCTTGGAAATCTGCTTCGGCTTCGTGCTCGTTCCGTGCGCGCGGGCGAGGCTCAGCTGCGCAGGCGGGCACGAGAAACTCACCCTCCTCTGGCTGGGGCGCCGCCGGGCCAACAGGCCGCTCCCTTCGGGGGCTGTCCTGCGCTGGCCGGGGGTGTCCCGCCAGTGGCCCGTCGGTGCCCCGTGGTGGTGTCGATAGTGAGATCGATAGTGAGGCCGATAGTGGCATCGATCGAGATCTCGACAGTGGGATCGATAGTAAGATCGACGGTGAGATCGATCATGAGATCGATGGTAAGATTGATCGTAACATCGGCAGTAGGACGACAATGAGATCGACAGTGGTACCGAAAGTGAGAACGATAGTGTGATCGATAGTTGGATCGACAGTGGGAGGGATCATAATATCAATTGTGCTATTGATCATGCATTCGATTGTGATATCGAGAATCCGATCAATCGAATGAGATCGATCGTGAGATCATTAGATCGTTAGTGATGTCCCGTCGGCGTCCCGTGGCGAGATCGATACTGAGATCGATAATGAGATCAGTAGTTAGATCGACAATGACTCGATGATGGGACCGATAGTGAGGTCGATAATGAGATCAGTACTGAGTGAGATCGATAGTGAGATAGATAGTGATATCGATAGTGAGCTCACTCGGGAGATCGACAGTGTGATCGATAGTGAGATCGGTAGTGAGATCAATGGTGAAATCGATGGTGAGCTCGATGGAATGAGACGTTGGTCCCTCCCACCCCCCTGGACCTCCTCATCACTCGAAGGGTGGCCGTATGGGTCATGCGAACATCTCAGCTGCGGGCGGAGCGCTCTGTACCACATCCTCCGCCTGGGCTTCTCACGCATCCTCCACGGCTCCCTCCCGCCCTCGGGCGCCACCCCGAGCGCGGCAGTGGATTCGCGCCGCAACGGGACTGGCTGGGATCAAAAAGGGGAGGGAGCTAAGCAAGAGCTTGACGATCCCATCGATAGAGGCGATATGAGCGATCTCCTCTTCCGCTACATCCAACATCAGAGTAAGGTGGGCGAACGGTCCTTCACTGTCCCTGGGCGCATGGCTGAAGTGGGGGTCTGCGGTGAAGATTGTTCTTGCTCCGTTGTCGTCGTCGTCATCGCCCGCGACCCACCCCGCGACCCACTCCGCAACCCATCGGCGACCAACTCGCCACCCACCCGCGACCCACCCACCCACTTCGCTTTGACTGCAAAACCGGCTTCTGCGGCGGGCTCGGTGTAACATGTGTGAAAAATCGGCGCCTGCGGCGGGCCTCTTCAGACCCTCGCAGACTGCCGACGACCCCACCGCCCCCTCACTCTAATCCGCAACTGCGGGGTGCTACCTCTTCCTCGCATCTGGCAGGTTGTTTCCGAAGCGAGGGCACCGAGGTGCATGAGTCAGGTCTGTTGCTGGATGCCAGTGGTAAACCCTTTGGGCAAGTCGACAAACATGATGAGAGACACATGGATCAAGAGCGCTGCTAGAGAGGGCCAAACAGTAGTTACCACGCCATGAAAACAAATCCGCAAAACCTGTCGGGGTGATTTTTACAAAGCAAAGACGTTTCCTCCGTGTGGCTGGCCGCATGGGAACCCAAATGCCTGTTGCAGCCTGTTGCAGCCAGATCAACAGGGGAACCCGGCCGCTTTACAGCTAGATCGTGGCCAAGAGAACGTGGGTCATTAGCATGAGTCCCTTTGCCGAAGGACCAAGGCCCCATGAAGATAGTCACGCCAATGGAAAACATTACAAGGTGGAAAGCTCAAACACGAATAACAAAAGGGTGTCCCTCCAAAGCTGGGGTTGTTTTTGGCCTGCGTGTATGCTGTGCCTCGAGGGGTTGGGCAATGGCGAGATGAGGGGGTGTCGCGGGGGGTGGGGTCGCGGCGTTAGGCGGTGAAGAGTTGGAGGGGTGCCGCGCGGGGGCGGTCCACGCGGACCGTTTTCCCAACCACGAAAAGTGATAAACAGGATGGACACCACGAGTTGTGTTTCCAGCAGCTTATGTTGCGCAAAAGATGTGGTGCAATATATGTGCTGCAGTTCTGTTGTGCAAGCTATGTGGAGCAACTGCTACGGTGCAATTTTGGTGATGCACTCTAAATGGTGCAGTCTGTGCGGTATAATCTACGTGCCGCAATCTAAGTGTTGCCATATGTACTGTGCAACATATGTGGTGCAATCGGTCTGGTGCAATCTAGGGTGTGCAAAATATGTCGTGCGCTCTATGTGGTGTAGTCTACGTGGTGCAATTAATTTCTGTTCGCAATGAGTTGTCCACTCCACTGCTCGCGCAAACATCCCACCCACACACCCGTAACTTGGTTTGCAAAATCTGAGAAGACCGTGACGGTGGGTACCACATGGCACTTGGCAACAACAGCGACGCCGACGACGACAGCGACAACGACGATGACGACGCCGCCGACAACGACTAAGACGACACCGACGTCCTCTCCGACGACTTCGACGACGCCGACAACGACGACGACGACAACACCGACGACGACGACGACGACGACGACACCGACGACGACGAGGACGACGATGACAACGACGACGACGATGACGACGCCGACGACGACGATAACGACGACACCGACAATGACGACGACGTCAACGACGCCGACGACGACGACGACGCCGACGACGACGACGGCGGCGACGACGACGACGCCGACGTCGACGACGACGAAGACGAAGACGACAACGACGCCGACGCCGACGACGAAGACGACGACGACGCCGCCAACGAAGACAACGAGGAAGGAGGGAGGACGACGACGGCGACAACGACGACAACGACGAGGGAGAAGGGAGGACGGCGACGACGCGAACGACGAAGAAGGAGGAAGGACGGCGACGCCGACGACGGCAACGACGAGGGAGGAGGGAAGACGACGACGACGACAACGACGACGACGACGACGGCGACGAAATAGGACGGACGACGACGAGACGCCGACGACGGACGACGACGACGACAGGAGGAGGAGGAAGACGACCACGGCGACAACGACGACGGAAACGACCACGACGCCAAAGAGGACGACGACGACGAACACGAGGAAAGACAGAGGACGACGTAGGCGACGACGACGACGACAACGACGCGGGAGGAGGGAGGACGGCGACGACGACGACGACGACGCAAGAGCGCGCGCGCACGCCTTTGTTGAAAATCCGTGTTGCGAAACCTTTGGACACACGATTTTGAAATCCTTCCGAAACCGATGGGTTTTGAAGGTTTTCGGCATACGCCCGCGACGACGCGCGCGTCTGCACTTCGTCCCATTTCTTGCAAAGGATTCTCGCGACGGCACACGCGCATAGGCGTTCGACAGAATTCGACATGCGCGCGCGCGAAGCCCGTTTGGTAGCATTTTGTAAAAATCTTGAAAAACCTATGGTTTTCTTAAGATTTCGCAAGAGCTCGCGCGGAAGCTGTTTTAGCAACTCTGTGTTGCGAAACCCTGGGTTTTTGTATGTTTTTTGGAAACTCGATTGCGAAATCCTTCCAGCACCGAAGGTTTTTGAAGGATTTCGGCATGCGCGCGCGACGACGCGCGCGTGCGCACTTCGTCTCATTTTTTTGCAGTGGATTCGCGAAAAAGTGCTATGTTAGAACAAAAAATGTCACCGCATAATGTTTGTTGTTGCAAAAGAACCTCAGGGGGGGGAACCCGGCCTGGTTGGGATGGTATGACTTCATATTTAGGATGGACGAGTGGTCAGAATCATATATGATTTACATGCCCGAAAAGGGGAACCGATAAGTCCGGGGGGGGGGTAGAGTCTATTCCCTGTGTAGAAAGGAGAACTGATTTTTACCCATGATTTGACACATCCCACGCTCTTGCAAACATCCAACCCACCAACCCGCAACTTGGTTTGCAAAACCTCTTGAGGCCGACTACGACGACACCGACGACAACGACTACGACGACACCGACGACGTCTCCGACGACTTCGACGACGACGACAACGACGACGACGAAGAAGGAGGAAGGACGACGACGATGACGCCGACGCCGACGACGACGACGACGAAGACGACGACGACGTCGCCAACGAAGACGACGACGAGGGAGGAGGGAGGACGACGACGGCGGACGACAGACGACGACAAAGACGACAACGACGAGGGAGGAGGGAGGACGGCGACGACGCGAACGACGAAAACGGAGAAAGGACGGCGACGAGGACGACGACAACGACGAGGGAGAAGGGAAGGCGACAACGACGACAACGACAACGACGACGACGACGACGGCGACGAAATAGATTGAACGACGACGAGACGCCGACGACGGACGACGACGACGACGACGAGGGAGGAGGAGGAAGGACGACCACGGCGACAACGACGACGGAAACGACCACGACGCCAACGAGGACGACGACGACGAACACGAGGAAAGACAGAGGACGACGTAGGCAACGACGACGACGACGCAGGAGGAGGGAGGACGGCGACGACGAGGACGACGACGACGCAAGAGCGCGCGCGCACGCTTTTATTGAAAATCCGTGTTGCGAAACCTTGTTTTTTTTCTTAGGTTGTTTGGACACACGATTTTGAAATCGTTCCGAAACCGATGGGTTTTGAAGGATTTCGGCATACGCGCGCGACGACGCGCGCGTATGCACTTCGTCTTGTTTTTTGCCGAGGATTCTCGCGACGGCACACGCGCAAGGGCGTTCGACAGATTTCGACATGCGCGCGCGAAACCCGTCTGGTAGCATGTTGCGAAAATCTTAAAAAACCAACGGTTGGCTTAAGATTTCGCAAGAGCTCGCGCGTAAGCTTTTTTAGCAAAACAATGTTGCGAAACCCTGTGTTTTGTATGTTTTTTTTGGAAACTCGATTGCGAAACCCCTCCGGCACCGAAGGTTTTTGAAGGATTCCGGCATGCGCGCGCGACGACGCGCGCGTGTGCACTTCGTCCCGTTTATTTGCAAGGAGTTCGTGACAAAATGTTATGCCAGAACAAAAAATGTCCCCGCGTATCGTTTTTTTTTTGAAGGGAGCCTCAGGGGGGTCGATACCGGCCCCTCTGGGATATTGTAAAGTCATATTTAGGATGAACATGTGGTCATAATCGTATACGATTTACATACCAGAACAGGGGGGGGTTAACACGGGGGGGGGGGGGGAGAGTCTATTCTGTTTTGAGAAAAGAGATTTCACCAATGCTCAACTTGAAATTGTCCTCTCCACTGCTCGCGCAAACATCCCACCCACCCACCCGCAACTTGGTTTGCAAAACCCATGCGGGTGCATTGCGATGAGTGCTTGGTGTTGGCTGGTGCATCTCTGCGGCCGTGCTAGCCAGCGCAAGCTCGCGCGCGCAGCGGCCAGCTAGTTTGGCGCCACCGACGCAGCCGCGGCGACGCTGACCGCTCGGCATATCCCAGCTGGCACCTCAATGCGTGTCGGCGACTTGGGCGGGCGCGGTATCATGGCAACGTCGACAACCGTAGACACGATGATGATGGTAGCGATGCTGGCGACGATGCTGACAGCGACGACGGGGCAGCTGGTGAAGGTGCCGATGCTGATCACGCCGACGACGATGACGGTTTCTTCGCGTAGGTGATGAAGGTTTTGGAAGGAATTCGAAATGCGCGCGCGCTCCTGCGAATTCTTAAGAAAACCATTCGTGTTTAAAGATCATCAGAACATGCTACCAAACAGGCTTCGCGCGCGCATGTCGAAATCGTCCGCGTGCCTTTTGCGCGCGTGTTGGGGTGGCACGATCCGTGCCGAATAATACCATGCGAGCCACTCCATATGTTTTGAATTCCTTCCATACATTTTTTGGGGGGTGAAGATCCGCGTTGCGAGACCATTCGTGTTTGTATGCTTTTTGGGAAGCTCAATTGTAAAATCCTTCGGCAATCTAAAGGATCTCGGCATGCGCGCGCGACGACGCGCGAGCGTGCAGTTTGTCCCATGTTGCACAAGGGGTTATTGAACACTTATGTGTTTGGGTGAACGAGCGCGCGCGCATACGCATACTGTTTCGTCGCGGAGGGCGGAGGGGGGGGGGGGGGGGGGCAATGTCGGTTTGGCTGAGGCAATGTGAACTCTCAGGTAGGATGGACATTGGGCCAGAACCATATGTAGATGCGAAAGGGCGAAACGTTAACCTGGGGGGGGGGGGGAGTGGTAGAACCTATTCCTTTTTTTGGAAAGGAGAAATAATATCTGTTCGCAATGAAATGTCCGCTCCACTGCTCGCGCAATCATCCCACCCACCCGCCCGCCCGCGACGTAGTTTGCGAAAACCATGCGGCGCACTTGAGGTGAGTGCTTGGCGCTTGCTGATACATCTCTGCGGCCGCGCAAGCCCGCGCGTGCTCGCGCGCGCAGCGGCCAGCTAGCTTGGCGCGACCGACGCGGCCGCGGTGGCGCTGACCGCTCGGCATATCCCAGCTGGCACTTCAACGCGGGTCGGCGGATTGGTCGGTAGACGCGATGATGATGGTAGCGATGCTGGCGACTATGACAACGCCGACGGCACGGCCAGTGACGGTGCCGATGCTGATCGCGCTGGCGACGCTGACGGCGCTCTCGCGTCGGCGATGCAAGTTTTAGAAGGAGTTCGACATGCGGGCGGCCTTTGCGCGAGAGTGGCCCGCATGGTGTTGTTTCGCGCGGATCGTGCTTCCCCAGCGCGCGCGCAAGGGCGTTCAAATGATTTCGGCATGCGGCGCGAGAAGCCCGTTCGGCAACATTCCATGCACCTATAAAAAACTGCGGTTTTCTTCATAACCCGCGAGGGCGCAACCGCAAGTTTTTTATATGTATTTATTTATAGGAACTGATGTTGCGAAATCATATGTTGTATATGGTTTGGGGGCACTCGGGCTTGGACTCCTTTTGGCGACGACAAAGGTTGTTGGAAGAGTTCGACGACGACGACGACGACGACGAAGTGCATGCGCGCGCGATAACGCGCGCGCGCACTTCGTCATTCTGGTTTGTCAGGGATTCCTGAAAACTTAAGCTTATGATTCGTGATGAGCGAATGCGCGCACATAATATTTGGTCCGGAAAGTGGCGGGGGGGGTGGGCGATGCCGGTTGGGCTGGGATGATACTAGTTCAAATATAAGATGGAAGATAGGGCGCAATCGCATGTAAGTTGCAATGCGAATAAGGGCGCGGATAATCCGGGAAGGGGGTAGAAACTAAGTCGGAAAACGTATGTGGTGCAACCTATGTGGCGCGAGCTGCGCAATGATATGTGCGGTGCAGTTAATTTATGTTCGCAGTGAGTTGTCGGCTCCGCTGCTCGCGTAATCGCCCCGCTCGCACGCCCGCAACTTCCTCTGCGTGAGCTCGTGCAGCGACGATTGCGACGAGTGCGTGCCATTGGCTGGCGCGTCTCTGCGGCCGCGCAAGCCCGCGCGTGCCCGCGCGCGCAGCGGTCAGCTAGTTTGGCGCGACCGACGAAGGCCGCGGTGGCGCTGACCACTGGGCACTTCCCAACCGGCACTAAAGTGCGACTCGGCGATTCGGGCGAGCCGTCGACAACGGTCGACGCGAGTGGCGATGCTCGCGAGAATGGCGACAACGACGACGGCAATGCCAGTGACGGCGCCATTGCTGATCACGCTGGCGACGATGATGCGCCCTCGCGTCGGCGACGAAGGTTTTGGAAGGAGTTCGACGCGCGCGCTCGGCCGACCCGCGAGAGCGGCCCGAATGGAATGCTTCGACGCGGATCTTGTCCCCCCCTGCACGCGCGCAAGGGCGCTCGAATGATTTCGACATGCGGCGCGTGGGGCCCGTTTGGCAAGACGAAATGTAAATATTGAAGACGGATGCTCTTCTTCAGAACCCACAAATGCGCGAGCGCAGGCTGATTTTGAAAACTGACGTTGCAAACCCATGTATCGTTTAAATGTTTTCGGGGCGCTCGATACTGAGATCCTCCCGAACCCTAAATGATGACTGTATACATATGTAGTTATGTATGCGTGTATGCATGCATGCATGCATAAACAGATGTGTGTGCATATATATATATATGTATATATATAAAACAAATGAAAATAAATATAAATACAATGGATATCGGCTAGCGCGCTCGACGACGCGCGCGCGTTTCGGCGCTTTTTTTTGCTGGGGGTTCGCGCGACAGCGCGCGCGCGGGGGCGTTCGAGCGATTCCGACGGGCACGCGCGAGATGTCCGTTTGACGGCGCGAGGAATCAGTTGAACAAAAACCATGGTCCCCCAACGAATTCGCAAGAGTGCTGGCGCTAGTTTTTTGTTTGAAGGCCACCGTTGCGAAAACCTGTGTTTTGCATATGCGTTCGGGACGATCGTTCTTGAACTCATGCGGAACCCAAGGTTCTCGAAAGAATGTGTCGGCCTGCGCGCGCGACGACGCTTGCGCGCTTCCGCCCGCTTGTTGCCGAGATTTTTGGAAACTCATGACTCGCGATTAACGATTGCGCGCGTGATGTGCGTTTTTGTTGCTAATAAAAAGGAAGGGTGAGGAGAGGCGCCGACGCAGGCCCGCCTGGGATGGTGGAATTCAGATTTAGGAAAGGCACTGAGGCAGAATCATGAATAAGTTGCATTGCGCCAAAACGGATCTGCAATTCCGGGCGGTGGGGTCTAACGCGGGGGGGGGCTCTTTGTGATGGAATCTATAGTGTGCGATGTGTGATGTCTATGATGCGCGATCTGCGTCCGGCGGCGACGAGGCGGCAGCGGGGCGGCGTCGGCGGCAACGCGGCCGCCAAGCCAGCGCGCCGCTCCAGACGTCGGGCGGCGACGACGCGGCGACGGCGACGGCGACGGCGGCAGCGCGGCCGCCAGACCGACGCGCAGTCCCCAGCGTCGGGCGGCGACGAAGCGGCGACGGCGGCAACGCGGCCACCAGACCGACGCGCCGCCCCAAACGTCGGGCGACGACGAGGCGGCGACGGTGCGGCGACGTCGGCGACGTAGACGCCAAATCGACGCGCAGGCCCAGTTCCCTGGAAAACAAATACGAAACCCTGAGTGCAAGCACTGCTTGAAGAAAAATGCCATGCATTGCGAAGCAGCGCAGAGCAATCCACAGAGAGGCGGAGCAATGCAAATCAACGCAACGCAACGCAACGCCACGCGTAGCAATGCCATGCAACGGAACGCAGAGCAACGCAAAGCCAGGCAAAGCAAGGCAACGCAATGCAAAACAGTGCATGGCAAGGCAAAGAACGCAAGGCAATGCAAGGCAACGCAACGACATGCAAAGCAATACACAGAAACGTAGCGCAATGCAAAGCAAGACGAAGCAACTCACAGCACTGCTAAACGATGCAAAGCAACGCAAAGCTAAGCAGCGGGCAGCAATCTACGCGGTGCAATCTAACGGCGGCGGCGAGCGGCGACGAGGCGGCGACGGGGTGGCCGCGGCGACTCCATGGCCGCGAGACCGACGCGCGGGCCCAGTTCCTCAGAATACAAAGAAGAACCTCTAAGTGGAAGCAAGCGCTCCGTCAGTCCGTGGAGCCGCGCCGCGCGGCGCATCGGCCAGACGACAGATGGCGAATTGCATCAGTGCTGGTGCACAAGCTCTCAGAAAACACACGACCGGGCAACGCTTCTCCACCGAGCCCTGCTGTTGGACGCCCCGAGCTCGGCGCGCGTAGACGCGCTGGAAGCCGAGCGCGCTAACGACGCGTGCCCGTGCCAATCTGGGGCGGCCCCGTGCTCTCCCCCCAAGTAAGATGGGCGGATCAAGGCCCCCAGGCGCAAGGCCGCGTCGCGAGCAGCTGGGTCCGGCACGCGACCGAGCGCCCCGAACAAGCTGAACTGCTTCATGATAGCATGGCTACTCAAACGGGGCTGCCTTGCTTGTTGCCGCGCGCTGCTGTTGGGCGCGCGGGACATCCGCAAATGCGGGATCTTCAAAAGCTCGCGAGAACGCTGCGCTTGAAACGCAACAAGTTTATCCTTCTCTGCTTTCCGCAGACACGAGGCCCCGATGCTGTGCGATAGCGTGGAAATCGCGCGCGCGTTGAACAACGTGACCTCTCTTCTCCGACTTATATTCGCGTGCGCCCATGCCGGGCGTAGTTTGCCAGGGGCCCCCCGAGCCCCCCCCCCCCTGTCTGCGCGCCAGAGACGAGCCCGCGCTGCAATCGGCGTTCAAAAAAGCCTCCAACTATATATAGCTGAGCTCGCAGTATTAACTGGGCCCGCAATGCACGTGAGCACTGGCGCCGCGCACCGACTTTGCAAGTGCGCGGGCCCCCCCCCATGCAAGTGCGCAGTCGCCCCCGAGCTGGGCTCTAGACCGCGCCCCCACGCGCGGTGATCGAGGAGTGCGCGAGAACAACTGCAAGCGAGGGACGTCGTCAGATATGAGGGCGGCGTCGTCTGCGCGCGCTGCGGTTAAGCAAGTTCCCCCCTCGGCAAGCGGGCCGCGCTCTCGCGCCGCCGCCTCGACGTCCGCGGCAAAACGGACGGCGCGATGTTGAGCGGATGCGGACTCGCGGGGCGCCCGTGCGCAGCGCCAGAATAATGGTCGAAAGTGCCGGACTTCCCGCGCGCGTCGCGCGCGTCGGAAATCCACTTGTCGTAGATATCCACGACGACATCGGCGCATTCGTCCGGAATGCCATGCTGGGCCAAGGCGATGACCAAAGCAGCCGCGTCCACTCGATTGAAGGCCGCTGGCCAGTCAAGCAGCAGCGCGGCGCGACCGCGCCATCTCATGCGACCTCTGCACGAGAAAATGCGCATCGCTGGCTCCGCGGCTTCTGCTGAAACTTGCGTCGGCCGCGAGCGGCCCTCAATTTCCCCCTCTGCCACGCGGCGCAAGGCGAGGGCGGCGATGCGCCCCGACGACGAGGAAGAATTGGCCGGCAGTTCTCTGGGAGAGACGCGTCGCCCTTCTTGAACGCGGTGGACCCAGTGAAATGCCTCCACTGTTTCGGCGCGGTCTCCTCCCCCCAGCACGCGCTGCGCAAATTGAGAAGACAATTGCGTGCACCTGCGTCTGATCGCTGTGCGTTCCAAAGGTCTGGGGGGGGGGGGGGGGGGGCGACAGGCCCCGCGCCCCCCCCCCCCCCCCCTGCCCGTAGCATTGTCAATGCTGCGAACAATTCCTCGCTGGGGAAATCGCCGGTTTGCAGGGCAGCGCAGGGCCAGATTTGCCCCCGCGCGGAAGATCTCTGCGAAACGGTGGAGGTTTCCACTGCGCCATGGCGCCATGCTCCGCCATGGTTTCGCTCGCTTGCTGGCTCGCATGCGCAAGACGCTAGCCAAGACAGACATCCGCCGCCGCAATCGTGCCGGAAGTGGCCCTGGCAGCCACTTCGTCGACAGTTTCTGCGCCGGTAGCCTCAATGTCGCCAGCCTGGCGCAAGAACGCTGATGCGAAGTGTTTCAGCGCGTGCGCATGCTTGAGCGATGCCAGATCCAGGGCGTGAAGAATGGGTTCGGGGGAGGAATTCGGGATCTCCGCGGCGAGCCGAGCAATGGCGAAGAAGTGGTGAGCACGCGAACCAATCAACCATTCCACCCAGACCTCCCGAACCGTGTCCTGCCACGTGCGCCCCGCCACCAAGTGATCGATCTTGGCCAAATTCTGCGGCGTGAGCTCTGGGGCTGGCGAGGCCCAGAGGTCGTAGTGCGTCACTTTCTGGTCTGGCGCGTCCAGGAACGCGCTAGCAATGACCATGTGTAGAGCTGTGCAAGCTTCGGCAAGCATGTGCTGATACTTGCGTGCATCGGTCACGATGTCTGTGGGGCCCCAGGCACGCGGCCCGACTGCATCTGCATGCTGGCTCGCCAGACCAAGCCGCGCATTCATGTCATCAAACACGCGCGCAGGTCCATGAGGACTGGTGCGAAAACAATGAAATTGCGAAGGTCGCCTTGAAGTCGCGACGCGCATCGAGCTCGCTGCGAACTTGCGGGCAATACGCGGTAAAGGTAGACATGGAACATGGGATTCGAAGCGTCAGACTAGCCAGTCTGCTCGACTCCCGCGCCAATTTCACAACAGCGTGCCGGGCAGAAGGAGCAACCGCGAAGCCCACTTCTGCGTGCCCGAGGACATTCTCGGGGCCGCCCGACAACATAACTAAATGCCCCTTGTGTTCAAAGAAAAGGGCTGTGCGCATATGAGCCTCCTGTAAGTAAAGGGCTGCGATTCCTTTCTCATTCATCGCCTTGCGAGCTGCTCTAATTTGGTGCAGGTCGCTTCGCTGTCCAGAGGCATGCCTTCCACACTCCACGAAGCAGTGGCCGTGACATTGCAACAACGTTTTCGCTGAATGTCTCTGAAATGTCCTGCGCGCCCCGCCCGCTCAAAAAAAGGTGGCCGAGAAATGGTGCGTTGTGATCGCGTTGCGGGTTACTGCAAGGCTGTGACGCATGTGGTGAAAAACCGGGCTCGGAACTGCGCGGCCGAGCTTCGTCTAGGCCTCCGCGCCCCAAACTGGAGTCAGGGTGCTGATAGCCGATGCGCTGCGCAAGTCCCTAGTAGGACTCTTCCCCCTTCCCTCCTTTCCCTCTGGGGCCGTTTTTGCCGATCCCTTTGGCTGGGATCCGCTGCAGCTTCTGCCACAGCTTCCTGGCCATCTCCGGAAACTGTGGGAAGTCGGCCTGGGTCAACCAGTCCTCCCAAACCAGGCCGTGCTCCACCTTCAGCGCGCCGCCGTCGATGGTCACCTGCAGCGCGACCTCGCTGCCGGCCCATACCTTGCCTTCCTCAGAGTCGGCCCAAATGCTGGTGCTGGCGTAGCCCCATTTCTCAGCATGCGCTTGGATTCAGAAATGCACGAATTCAAAATCCTCTCCAGCGCTGCCTTGTCCGTTGTCGCCCAGACCAGGTTCCCGCCCTCTTTGAAGCCATCCTGCGGATCGTGTGCGCTGCGTTGTCCGTGTCCGCCTGGCCCCAAGACTTCGCAATGATCAGGCCTCGGAGCTCGCCTTTTACGTAGACGTCCTCTGGCTGAGCCGCGTAGGTCTCCAAGAGATTGTCCTTGAGTCACGCCTGTGCCTCGTCGAACCCCGGCAGCGACTGCAGCCCGCCAGTCACCGCCGTCAGCTGTGTAGTGTCGTGGCTGTTCGCTCCTCTGGTTTTGTGGGTTGGTGCCTTCCCTTCGAGCTGCCCGATTTCTAACTCCAAGGCCATGATATGGTCCCACACTTCAATCTTGGCAATCAAAGGCGATGTTGGTGCGTGAATGGGCTCAACCGTGTTGTCCACATTCGTCAGGCCCACGTCGATGTCCTCAACGTGCTCCCCCATTGTATCAGGGCGGTCTGCTTCGGTCGATGGAGAAGCAATCGAAGACATGGCCATCAGAAGAAAACGTCGAAAGATGTAAGACGTATGGGAGGGCGCTCCTTCAGGAACTCACAGGGATGTGAGATGTGAGGATACCGGGTGAGCCAGAATGGGGACAAAGAAGAAGCTGCAACAGGGCCCCAGGAAGCCGCCAAGGAGGAGGAGGAGGAGGAGGAGGAGGCAAGAGTCCCCAATATCTGCACGAACGAGGTTCTTCCCGCTCGATGCCCCCCATCCCTGCAGGTGGCTGCCACTAGACCTCGCTTACGTTCGGCTGCCCCGGTGGTCCTGGCCTGCTGGAAGGCCTTCCTGGCTTTGGTGTCGGCAGTCTCGACCATGAACTTCTTCGAGAACACATTCGCCTCCCTTAGTCTCAGGATCCTTTCTGTGCCGAGTCCCCTGGAGGAGGTGTGGAGGCAGATGCGAATGCTTTGGCTGCTGCTGCTGCTGCTGCTTCTCTTTTTTCTCCTCTTCATCCTCTTTTTTCTCATATTCTTCCTCCTCCTCCTCCCAGGGGTACCACCAGAATTCCCCAGAGATGGCTGAACCCCTTGCTTTCTCACCTCGTAACTTCCTGCATCTCCTTTGCCTCCTTCTCCGCCACCACCAGCGCAAACTGCTTGTAATAACATCACTATAAGGCGTCGGCCACAGAGGAGGAGGGGGCCAGAGATCTCCCGAGGTCTGTGGACATCCCGGGGGTATCTGAAGAAGGAGGAAGAAGAGGAGGGAGGTGGACGGGAACAGCAGGGTGAGGAGGAGGACGAGAAACATAAAGAGAAAGAGAGAGGAGGAACAGATAAGGGATCTCTGAGTTACGAATATTGCTACCGTGCCGGCTACGATAAATAACCTTGTGTATGCCTTCTGGCCTGCTCAACTTTTCTGTAAGTTGTGGCTCATACTTCGTTGTAGGTTCGAAGGGGTGCTTCTTATGATTGCCCTGAACCTGGTGCACACAATTGCTCCCGAGATTCTGCAGCTGATGACTTGCATATCCTCCGCAGGGAGTGCAGCTGATGGCCCTCATGAGCCCATCCCAACAGATGTGCACCCGCGGCCCAGGAGGAGAGGAGGCGCCGGGTGTTATGCCATCAACTGTCCTCAAGCTGAGACTGACAAACCCAACCAAATCTGGCGATGGGCCAGGGATCATGACTGAAAAAACGGTGCTGCGCCGGGAAAACCAAACATGCTGAAAGAACAAGCGGCCAGAGGTCAGGTGCCCGACATGGGCACTTTTCTAAGTTCCCTGGACGCCCAAATCTGCTCAACGTGCTGGAAACATCAAAAGGTGCCCTCCTGGGGCTCAGGCGCGACCAGGGCAACCGACGGACAACCAAAGGCAATCATTCGACTAGCGAAAAACCCAACCATATGCTTGCGAGTACCGCAAGACAAGTGGAAACTAACGGAGGGGGGCTAGCAAACGGACTACAGACTAAGGCGTGAGTGAGAAAGACGAAACGACGTTGCTGATGGGGTCGCCAGGGTCAGCCGCAACGGGTTACATCTGGATGCAACCCGTCACGGCTGATATGAGCGTCTATCGGCCTGGCCCTGGGGAGGCTACACGGAACGGTCTGGGAAGCAGCAGGCGGCGGGGACTTCGGTGGAGCTCCTAGAGAGCCACGAACAGTGCGAGGGGTGTACCAATGTGAAGGGGGTGGCGGCATGCGAACGCAGCCACTGGGGCCTTAGGCGGAGCGCCCTATGGGTCCACGAAGCGTGCGAGGGGTGTGCCAAAGTGACGGGGGCGGCGGCATGCGAACGCAGCCACTAAGGCATAAGGTGGAGCTCCCTATGGGGCCACGGAACGTGCGAAGGGTGCGCCACAGTGAGGGGGGTGGCGGCATTCGAACGCAGCCACGGGTGACTTACGTGGAGCCCCCTATGGGGCCACGAGGCGTGTGATGGGTGTGCCAAAGTGACGGGGGCGGCGGCATGCGAACGCAGCCACTAAGGCCTTAGGTGGAGCCCCCTATAGGGCCACGAAGCGTGTGAGGGGTGTGTGCCAACATGAGGGGGGTGGCGGCATGTGAACGCAGCCACTGGGCCCGTAGGTGTAGCTCCATATGGGGCCACACGACGTGTGAGGGGTGTGCCAAAGTGACGGGGGTGGCCGCATGCGAACGCAGCCACTAAGGCCTTTGGTGGAGCTCCCTATGGGGCCACGAAGCGTGTGAGGGGTGTGTGTGTGTGTGCCAACATGAGGGGGGTGGCGGCATACGAACGCAGCCACTGGGCCCTGAGGTGTAGCTCCCTATGCGGCCACGAAACGTGTGAGGGGTGTGCCAAAGTGACGGGGGTGGCGGCATGCGAACGCAGCCACTAAGGCCTTAGGTGTAGCTCCATATGGGGCCACGAAAAGTGTGATGGGGTGCGCCAAGGTGAAGGGAGTCGCGGCTTACGAACGCAGCCACAAGGGGCCTTAGGTGGAGCTCCCTAAAGGACCACGAAGCGTGTGAGGGGTGTGCCGAAGCAGACACGTGAAAGGGGAGGGGATACGATGGCGATGGTGATAACGATGATGATGGTGATGAGGACATACGGTGATGAGGACATACGGGGGGTGGGTGGGGGGATAGTCAAGGTTGGGAGGAGGGAGGGGCGGGAGAAGAATGACAACGGAGGGACGCGGGACGCTGTCCCTTCAAAACGAGGACCTAACTCAACACAAGAAGGTTGGGAGAAGCAGCCAGGGAAAAGGTAATCTCCTCCTCCTCCACCAAGGGGAGGGGGCGAGTGAACGACGAGGGACACTTTTGGTCTGTGTTGCGTTCGTTGGGTACCCTCCTCCCCCCAAGGGGGGGATGCAAGGGCAGCGGCCCAGAGTCTAACGAGTGATGCGCTCGTGTCTCAGATCTCAGCGCAGTCGTCCCTGAAAACCTTGCCATGAAGGACCTCGACGAAGGACCTCGAACTAAGAACGGTCTGTGCCTACGCCCGGAGAGACGACCAAAGAAAGACACACGGAACTGTGTCGAACCCCTTCCGAAGACACACTGGTTCTAACTCCACTGTTCGGTTATACTGTATATGACCTACCGTAATGACCCAATGTCGGTGGCTCGCGTTGCGGATTGAACCATTTCGTTGGCCCGCCTTCCAACCTCCAGGCTGGGCCGAACCGCAGCCAAACAACTACAGTGGAGGCCCGTCCGCAAGAAACCTCCCACAAGAAACCCAATCCTGAGACCCCAGGACGTTCATGGATTTTTGGTGTGGGAACGTCACGCTTTCGCAAAACCATCGGAACCCAAGAAACCCAGGGCACCCTGGAGGCAATCAGGGTGTTTCTTGGCATGGGCCCCCACTGCAATTCGACCAAATTGATCTACTACCCACGGGCTCCTCCGCCCCCCGCCCTGCACCGTGACGCCCCCCCCCACTCTCCGACGCCTCAGAAGGCAAGCCCGACTCCACGACACGCGAACAAGAAAACAGAGAGACGTCGGGGAAATTCAAGAAGCCGTCCGACGCTATGATCTGTTCGTTCAAGTCGCAGGCCCCTTTCGGCTGCACGCAAGAGTGACCCTGGGTAAGAGTGACCTTTGGTGCGCGGCTTTGGGGGGGCCGCGGGGGGACCAAACTCAGGCGCGCAGGACGCTACTATCGCATCGCGATCGGTGATCGGGGGACCCCATTGTGCCCGCACCCAAGGTCACTCCGGCGAAGGGTCACTCTTACGTGTAGTCGACCCTTGAAACCCTCGCCCACGTCTCTAGGACCGGGATCTGAATGGTCCGTGGGCCCGGACCTGGCCCCCAGAAGGTCAAAATCGTAGAGAAACCGCGCCCAGCAGCAGCGGAGGAAGAGGAAGAGGAGGAGGAAGAGGAAGAGGAAGAGGAGGAGGACGAGGAGGAGGACGATGTGTTTTGTGATCTTGTTCCTCGCGACGCCAGGAGGTCTGGGCAATCCACTGCGTGCCAGTGCTGGCACGGCTGCGGGGGTGGCGAGCGAGGAGGGAGGGAGAGGAGTTGAGGGAGAGGAGTTGAGGGAGAGGAGGAGGAGGAGGAGAAGGAGAAGGAGGAGGACGAGGAGGAGGAGGAGGAGGAGGAGAAGGAGGAGGACGAGGAGGAGGAGGAGGAGGAGGAGGAGGAGAAGGAGGACGAGGAGGAGGAGGAGGGAGCGAGTAGGGTGGGCCGAGGGGCAGTGGGCAGGGTGGAACAGGGGGAGGCCTCGCAAGAACACCGGGGATGGAGGACGGGGCAGAGCGGAGGCGTGAGGACGGAGGAGGGGCGGGTGGGGGGGTTCCAAGGTGAGCAGGAGGAGATCCGAAGCTGCTCCGCCCACGCCGCCGCGCGCGGCGCGACGCTGCCACGGGGGCGCGACAGCGGGGCACCGCGCGCGCGGATCACGACTCGCCCTCTCCCGCGGCCGGCTCCGAGCAGTCCTGCACGATGCGCGCGCGATGCGCCTCCTCGATCTCGTCCACGCTGGTCTGGGCAGACTGCGCCGCCAGCATCGCCCAGCTGATCCGCCCGAGCCGGCCCAGCCTCCCGCCGCCCTGCACCCACTCGCCGACGGACACGCCGTCGTGCTTCCCCGACCACTCGGAGAACTCGATGCGCATCGCGTGCTCCATCAGCCGGGGGTACCTGCGGATGTAGTCGAGCGCGCGACCGGCCTCGAGTCGCCAGAAGCTGACGCAGGCCGCCGAGTACCCGATCCACGCGCCCCCGATGAAGGGAAGCAGCGGCCCACACTGCAGCGCCGCACCGAGCTGGCCGCACACAACGCCGACCGATACACTCGCGAAGGTGGTGTAGCCCAGGTAGCGGCCAACGAAGCGAGCCCTGGAAGGGATGGTCGACACGATCAAATGGTAGGCGTCTTCCATCGCAAGCGAACCGCGAGCAAGCCAACCGGCTTCGACTAAAAACTGCGAGTGCATGCGCACCACGAGGCGACGAGCATGCTTCCATTCAGAAGGCCGCGAGACGACGAGCACGCTTCAATTCACGAGCAGTTGTGGGGACGTTTCCAATTCCACGGAGGCAGGCCCGTCCAAGAGCAGCCACTGGGATTTCGCTTGGAATCAACGCTTGCTTCTTCCTGCGAGAACGTACCGCCTGCCGAAACCCCCAACAAAAGACCGAACACACGATTGCCGCATGATTTGTGGCGGCGCGCCTCCGCGTTTCGATTGGGTGCATTGCCTGTGCATGCGTCCTGGCCTGTGTGCAGCCATAAACCCGTCGTCAGGCACACGTTTGCAGACTTCCTGCATGTCCCTGGCGGATGGTACACCAAGGAAAAAGTCACCGACAACCTACCTGTCCAGATCAAGACGTGCAGAGTTGTATGGCTTCTCTTGCCGCGAGCAGCTCTTGTCGCGAGCTTCCGATTGTCGGATCGATCAAATAATCCACCGCGGTGAAAGTTTCCGAAGTCAAGTCCGCACCACGTGGACGTCCGATTGTCAGGGCGGAGGACGAGCGCTGTGTGTGTTCTTACCCCCAGGCCCGCATGGCCAGCGATGCCGCGCTCAAGGGCCAAAACAAAAGATACGAGCAACGTACATCCTGACGGTATGGATTATGGAACTGACGGCGCTGCGGAAAAGCACAGAGCGAACCACTGCGTTGCGGTAGAACGTACGGGAAAGAACGGGATATAGAGTCACAGATATGGAAGAGAGGGAGGAGACGGCCTCCTCAAAGCAGCTGGTGGTTCAGCTCTCTTCTCCACCTCTTCCTCATCCTCTCCGACTTGCCCCCCTCCGTGGATCCCTCGCGATTCCCCAGGGCACTCTACAAACCGCTCGGGACCTCTAAACCCCAGAACCTACAACCCTCGAAAGCAGTCGCCCCCTCCCTGCCAGGCGTCCGCTCAGGGCCAGTCCCTGGATCTCTCCATCCAGCCGCGGCGACGACAGGGGGGCCGACACAAGAATGAAGTCCTCCCGGCACCCCAAAACACTCAGCGGCTCGATGAGTTCGAAACGTAAGCCCCCTGACCCCTCGACTCTTTTCCAGGGACCAATCCCCAGGTCAAAGACCCCCTGAAGACCCCTAGAGGCCCCCAAGATGCCCCCAGGATCATGCCTCCAAGAGACCCCCAAGACGCCTCTAAGAGCCCTCAAGAGACCACAACAGGTCCCCTGGAGGCCTCGAGCGGCCCCAAAACGCCCCCGAGGGGCCGCAGTAGGCTCCAAGAGGCCCCGCGAGGCCCCTGAAACGTCCCCAAGAGGCCCATGGGGGCCACAAAAATGCCTCCCGGAGGCCGCAAGCATGCCTCCCAGAGGCCTCCTCCTCCTCCTCCTCCTCCTCCTCCTCCTCCTCCTCCTCCTCCTCTGATCCTCTGATCCTACAAAGAGAAAGTCCCGCTAGACGCCGAACTAACCTAACCTAATACCAAGCAGGACCAACCACGAAACAGGAGACCTATGCCTCCTCGATTTCGGGGCCCGACGGATTTTCCCCCCTCTTCAGGCCAAGCGTTGGGCGCCGCGCCGAACGAGTCCCGAAGGAGGGGGAAAGGGAGCCCCCAAAAAACATTGGACTGGGGCCCCCTACCAGACAACAAACGTCCCAAAGCTGATCGAGCCAGACGGGCCGACGATCGGGGACGAGACGAGGACGGGCGGCAGGGGCGACCAAGGCCGTGCACCTGCCGACGCGCGCAGGCCCCGCAAATCTTACAGAACACGATTGCCCTACGCCTCCCATGAGCCCCACCCCGCACCCCCCGCCCCCGATCCCCACGAACAACCCACAGCTCATGGGAGGAGTGGGCAATCGCAGCAGGCCTGGGAATTCCTGGGCAGGGCGAGCACACTAAGCTGGGTCGGAGCCCCTTTCCATCCCCACTCCTCCTCCTCATCCTCCTTCTCGCTCGCCACGCACACACCAACATATAGCACCAGAGATAGAATATGGGCCAGAGGATTGAGCGAATCGACTAGCAAGTCAATCGCTACTCTCGTTGTAGAAACCTATCGTTCTCTATGTTTACCAGTCAGGGGGGTGTGACCCTCCCCCCCGAACACGGACCACCCAGATCCGTGGCCCCGGGGGCCCCTGGACGCCCCTTGGGAGGGTTCCCCGGGCTCTCGAGGGCTCCCGGGAGCCCCTGCCGGGCCTGCAGGCGAGGGGCCCCGGATCGGTCTTTGGGCGTCCTATAGGACGTCTTTGGGCGTCCTGGACGCCCCTCGGGAGGTTCCCCGGGCAAGCGAGGGGCCCCGGATCGGTCCGGCTGGGCGGCCGAGCGGCGAGCCCCGGGAGGCCCCCGGACGCCCCCCAGACGCCCAAAGACGACACTCCAGGGTTTCGGGTTTCGGGTAGACCCTGACTGAGGAGTCGGCTATGCGCAAGAATGGCCCTGGGCAAGAGTGACCTTTGGTGCGCGGCCTTTTGGGGGCCGCGGGGGGGCCAAATCTGGGCGCGCAGCAAGTTGCTGCTGCTTCGTTGTCAGCCATCTGGGGGCCCGTCTGCGCCTGCACCAAAGGTCACTCCTGCGAAAGGTCGCTCTTACGTCTAGTCGGAAGAGGCTCTCCAAACGCAGAAACCGTGGGTTTGCAAGCGGTTCTTGCATGACTTTTTTGGAGGGCCAAACCGTCGCCCCGAAACTACCAGAAAGGGCTTCCGGAGAGTCCCAGGAGGAGGAGGAGGAGGAGGAGGAGGAGGAGGAGGAGGAGGAGGAGGAGGAGGAGGAGGAGGGAGGAGGGGGAATGGGAGTTACTGAGGGGGAGGGGGAGGGGAGGGGAGGGGGGGGAAGAGGATTCTTTAGGAGGAGGAGGAGGAGGAGGAGGAGAAGGAGGAGGAACACGGCGCAACTTGGCCCCAAGATGTCCCGAAGAGAGCCCCGTGACGGCACAAGATGGCCCTGAGACGCTCCCTGCAGCATTCCAAATCGGGACCTGGTCGTTCAGGGAGACCGCCGCTGGAAGCAGGGTGGCCCGAGGAAGCCCACAGAGGCCCCCAGAAGGAACCCAGGCGGCTCCCAGAAGCCCCAAAGAAACCCTTAAAACAATTATCGTGAGACCCCCACTCCGAGGAGGAGCCCCCGCAAGAGTTCAGGAGGACGGGGACGAACTCGAAGTGTAGGGCGATAGTGAGGACGAGGAAGAGGAAACATGAAGGACTAATAACACATAACATTATTATAACGACGATGTCGGGAAAGACATCAAGGAATGATTGCAAACTTCTCCGTTGTACATTCCTGCCCTACCGGCTGCATACCACACGTCAAGGAACAAGGTGTATGGCCTGAAACGCCAATGCAGTCTGGTCTACATGTCGATTTAGATGTGTGTCTATGTATATGCAACATATGTATAAACATATTTCCGAGCCCCGAATTGGCCTCTAAGCGTCCAAGCTTGGCGACCAAAATTGCTGTCATGATGCCCCAGCGACAAAGGATGTCTGGGCTTCAGAAGCCCCTGGAGGCCCGACAAAGGCCAAACGTCGACACACCCGATCAAAACGCCCATTCCGCCAGCGCTGGCCCCGGGCCAGCCAGGGCTATGTCGCGAGCGTGAACCCAGGCTGGTTGCGAGGCAGCTACAAGATCCAGGTCAGCGGAGGCAATGGAGGGGCCCAGACATCCGGCTGCTCCAACTTGTTCGATGCATGGCCCCCGGAGGTCTGGACCACTTCTAGAGGAAGGACAAACGCCATAAACATAAACTTTTGGCGCTCCGCGCGGATTTCTTGGATCTGCGCTGGACCCCCCGCACTGGCGCGCGGAGCGCGCCAGGGGCGGCGCCGGAGGCGGCGCCGGGGGGGTCAGAGCAGATCCAAGAGATCCGCGCGGAGCGCCAAAAGTTTATGTTTATGCAGTGTTTTCTTCTTCGAACTTCCCTGGGGCCGGTTTTTCGCCCGAGTAGCTTTTTGACGCTCCCGAGGCCCTGCGAGGCCCCCGGAGATCTAAATCGGACCCAAACCGCCCGCCCCAATCTTTCTGGAGCGTCAGATCTCTGGGAGGAGGAGGAGGAGAGGAGGAGGAGGAGGAGGCAGGAAAAGAGGATGAGGAGGAGGAGGCAGAAGAGGAAGAGGATGATGATGAGGAGGAGGAGCGCAAAATTCTTTGGAGCGTCGGATCTCTGGGGGGACGGCCCCAGTTGAGGCTCCATAACCCAGGCCCGCCGGAGGCAATCCGAGAGGACTGGCTGGGCCCTGTGAGCGCTGACCCCCGCGGCGTGCGCCTGGATACTCTGAATTCCGAAATAAATGGAGGGGGGTCTGAACCCCTCCAGACGAGCGACTTCCCCCCCCCCCCCCCGAGGGAGAACCTCTCCAGACCTCATCCCCGGACCCCCCCAGGCCCTCTAAGATAGCCTGAAAAAGACCCCCCCCGAAATCAGACCCCCCCCACTTTACTACGGAATGGAAAGTATCTAGACCTTCCCTCGCAGTCTGACCCGGACATCCCCTGGGGCAGGGTGAAGCATCTCCAGGCCCTGCAGGCTTACTCTGCTGGAGGTCGGGCCTCGCTCTGCTGCCTCCCCCTCCGTGGAGCACGCCACTGCCCGCCAACCCCTCCAGCTTCGCACCGTACCCGTTGCGTCCGCCAGTGACTTTCTTCTCGCTGTCGTTATAATTGTCGCTGGTGAGGAGGTGTCCTCACCATCACTCCTTTTCTCTCTCTCTCTCTCTCGCCAACCTCCGCCACTCAAATGAATGCGGAGGAGAGGGGGAGGGAGGATGCTCAGAATAACTGGGGACTGCGGAGGACCTCTACTTCGAGGTCCCCCCCAAACAGCCGAAATCCATATACAATACCACTTTCGTAGAGCATGGCTAAGTACATGCTAGTGCACACAATGTACACCTAAAAACGTCCCCACAATCGAACCCATTGTTACAATTCCCCCCCGCCCCTCCCCATGCAAGGACTAGTTCAGTTCTGTCTGCGTGTCACTGCCCTCCGCTGGACCCTCCAGGGGCTCACGAGCCGTGCGAACGCTCCATGCCTGTCAGCCTTCTGGGATGGCGCGGGCGAATTTCACCCGAGTGTCGCGGTCTTGGTGGAATGTGTCCCCCGGGGCCGTAGGCGACCCGAGGAGGGGAGGGCGAGGAGGAGGAGGAGGAGGAGGAGGAGGAGGAGCAGGAGCAGGAGGAGGAGGGGAGGGCGAGGAGAAGGAGGAGGAGGAGGAGGAGGAGGAGGAGGAGGAGAAGAGGAGGAGTCAATTTGGAGGTCTTGGGAACGCTGTGGTCCCCAGACGCCCCCTCGATACCTCCGCCCCCCCTCCCAAAATGCCCAATCACGCCCGAAGACCTTGAACATTGATCCTTGAACATCGAGGAGGGGGAGGAGGTTGACACCGCCGTTGTCGTCGTCGCTGCCGCCGCCGCCGCCGCCGCCGTCGTCGCGGCCGCCGCCGCCGCCGTCGTCGTCGTCGTCGTCGTCGTCGTCGTCGTCGTCGTCGTCGTCGTCGTCGTCGGCGTCGTCGTCGTCGTCGTGGTCGTCGTCGCCGTCGTCGACCCCTCTTCTTCCTTGAACCTTGATGATCGAACTTCGTCCTCTTCCCCCCCCCCCCCGGCGCACGTCGGACCCCCCTGCGCGCGCGGGAGCGCGTGCCGGGGAGGTGGAGAAGGGCGTGCGAGGGAGCGAGCGCGGAGGGAGGGAGAATCATGCTGATGACGAAAAGAACGGGGATGAGAATGAGAGTGAGGAGGAGGAGGAGGAGGAGGAGGAAGGAGGAGGAGGAGGAGGAGGAGGAGTCCTCCTCCTCCTCCTCGTCGGCCTCCTCCTCCTCCTCCTCCTCGTCGGCCTCCTCCTCCTCCTCCTCCTTCTCCTCGCTGGCCTCCTTCTCCTCCTCCTCCTCCTCCTCGTGGGCCTCCTCCTCCTTTTCCTCCTCCTCCTCCTCCTCCTCCTCCTCCATTCCTTCTCTTTATAGATAACTCTTCCCTGTCGCACCCCGAAGCAATGATTAGGGCGGGCCGGGCGTTTCGCCAAAGACTTCCTCAATATTTAAGACTCTGTAGCTTCAACATTTACAACAGTGTCACAGGTGGAGGGCGGGTGGTTTTCAAAGTGTGGCTCTCGCCTAAGCGCCGCGCACACTAGTTCTAAAGCATTGCAAAAAGTTTCACGGATTGAGGGCGGGTCGTTTTCAACATGTGCCGCGCACATTCGTTTCAAACATCTGCAAGAGCTTCGTGGATTGAGGGCGGATCGTTTTCAACATGTCACTCTCGCCTTAGCGCGGCGCACATTCGTTTTGAACATTTGCAAGAGTTTGACGGATTGAGGGCGGGTGATTTTCAACACGTGGCTCTCGCCTTAGCGCCGCGCACATTCGTTTTCAACATTTGCAAGAGGTTCACGGAGGGTGGTTTTCAACATGTGGCTGTCGCCGTAGCGCCGCGCACACACGTTTCAAACCATTGCAAGAGCTTCACGGATTGAGGGCGGGTCGTTATCAAAATGTGGCTCTCGCCTTAGCGCCGCGAGCATTCGGTTTAAACATTCGCAGAAGATTCACGGATTGAGGGCGGATCCTTTTCGACATGTGGCTCTCGCCTTAGCGCCGCGCACATTCGGTTTAATCATTTGCCAGAGTTTCACGGATTCCCATGATCAACATACCAAAAACGGTGTTTTGGAAGGATTCAGAATTATGCGGGCGCAGTAGTTATGTTGATTCGCTTTGTTGAAATAAAAAAAAGGCGTTCTGGCACGTTTCTGGATGGTCAACACGCAGCAGTCAGGTTGATGCGTGGCGTTGACATCCCGAGAACAATGTTTTGGCACGCTTCAGGATCTTCAAACCGTTGTCTTCCAACGAGGCAGTTCCATCAATGGAAAAGAAACGTTGTAGGGACCTGTGAAGAGGGAGCTTGGAGGGAGGGTTCTTTCCAACATCGTTGATGACTCTTGGGTTTCCACTGGTCCTCCTCCTCCTCCTCCTCCTCCGCGCGGCTCCCGAACTCCCCCCCGCGAGCGGCCCGACTCCGCCGACCCCCGCGGGTCCGAAGATGAGCTCGGGCACGTAGCAGCGGTGCTCTTGGTGCATCTTCGCGGCGACGCGGACCGGGCCGGACGAAACGGGCGAGGCGGGAGGTAACCCAGACCCCCTCGCGCTGTGAAAAAAACATGACGGGAGGTTTTTCACTACGTTTCGGCCTCTGGGGACCCTCTCTGGGCCTCGGGACCGTCAAAAAGCAAACGACTCAGGATGAAAAACCGGTTCCGGGGAATGGGTCGAGACCTTAGGGGATCGACGTCATCAACAAAAAAACATGACGTCGGGGGTCTGGGTTCGCCGTCCCATCCAGCTCACGCTCCCCAATCCACTTCCTCCGCACTCGGGGACGCACTGACCCGGGTCAATTTGGCAAACTCGGGTCAGTCAGGCTTTTTCACGATCCTGCAAGATCCTGCAGGACCCTGCGCGCAAGCCAGGGTCAATGCACCCCTGGCTCCGCAGGATCCTGCAAGCTCTGGCGCTCTGGCTGACCCCTGTTTGCATGGACCCCCGTCTCACGGTTCCCGACGCACCCCTCCCCCCTCCACCTCCGGGGCAGGGGAACGGGGGATAGCGCAAGGGGTGGGTGGGAAGCGACTCGCCTCGCGTAGCTGGCTTCCCGGGCGCCTCCCGGCGTCGGCACGTCGAGGAGTGGCGCCTGGCTGCGGGGCCGAAACCAGCTGAGCGCAGCAGATTTCGCTTCCCCCCCCCCCTCCCTTGTGCCAGATACGAGCGACGGGGGGGGTAGGGCGCATCGAAAAAAATACGTTTTGGAACCGTGTTCAGCCTTTTGGAAATCTCCCGGGACCTCCAGGACCCTGCTCCTCCTCCTCCTCCTCCTCCTCCTCCTCCTCCTCCTTCTCCTTCTCCGCTTCCTCCTCCTCCTCCAACTGCTGCTGCTGCTGCTCCTCCTGATCCTCCTGATCCTCCTGATCCTCCTCCTCCTCCTCCTCCTCCTCCTCCTCCTCCTCTTCCTCCTCCTCCTCCTCTCGGGGCCCTCCCGAAGAGCAAAGAACAAGGAGAAGGGACAAGGGGGTCGGGGGGGAGAGGGGACAGAGGGAAGGGAGGAACGAACCGGAAGAGGCCCCACTGTCCCGAGGAGGACTCGGCGCCGAGGCCGCCGACCGCGCAGACCCTGGCGCCTGGCAGCGGGTGCTCCCCAGCGACGAGGAGAGGAACACAGGAGGAGCAGGCGGACGACGACGAACGCGCCTGGCGTGAAGGCCTCGGGGGGCTGCACCGAGTCAAACTTGCCGAAGCAATTCCAAGAAGCTCGGACGAATAGAGCAACCTCCAGCACTGGAATGTGCCATGTGCGTGCACGTCTTGAGAAACAATACGCTGCTTTGAACCAAACCGTACCACAAGCTCCAGCACTGAAATGTGCCGTGCGTGAACGTCTTGGGAAACAGTACGTTGTTTTCAACCAAACCAGATCACAACTTACGAACAGAACAACTGCAAGGCAGGCGGGCGGGCAGGCCGGACAGGCAGGGCGGGAGGCAGCAGGCAGGGGCACGGCGGGGCAGCCGCGGGGCCGCGGGCGGGGCCAGGGGCCCCCGGGAGCGGAGGGCCGCCCGCGGCGAGACCGTAGCCGCTGCGACGGGGACTCGCTTCTGCTTCTCTCTGCCGCGGGGGACAGCCGCCACGCTGTAGCTCCTCCTCCGCCACGATGCAGCTGATTCTCTTCTGAGTATCTTCCTCCTCCTCCTCCTCCTCCTCCTCCTCCTCCTCCTCCTCCTCCTCCTCCCTGCCGCGGGGGACAGCCGCCACGATGCAGCCGGGGCTCGGCGAGGCCACCCGGAAGGGCGTCCAGCGCCGGACCGCCGCCGCGGGACGACCCGCGGCGGAGGTAGCCACGGCTCCTCTGGCCTGCACGGGGAAGCTTGGTTTCAAACAGATGTTGCAAGAGTTTTCGCGTTCTCACTGTTTCGGGCTTCCTGCAGCCAGCGACAGTCCCAGAGGCCTCCAAGATAGTCCTAGGATGGACTTAGTAACCTTTAAGAGAACCTACATCGGGCAAGAACGGTTCCGGGGGCATCGGGCAAGAATGGTTCCGGGGCCCCACGAGCCCCCATGAGGCAGAAAACAACGAAGTCTTGACAGTCTTGAGGGGCAACGATGGGAGGGGACTCGTATGTAGGGGGGGAACATGGACATGCAACCAGCGATACATCGCCGATAGATCGGCGATAGGCCCCCGATGACTAGCAAATCCGCACGTTCCTGGGCAGGTTGGGGCTGTCGGGCCCTTATCTCGGGGGCGCGCAAACATGGATTAGCGATCCATGGATTTGGCCCGCGGTCGCCAAATCCATGGATCGGGGAAGGTTCCCTCCCCAAATGCGGCCGGTGCCGCCTCGTTCGGCGGCGGAAATCCGCGATGTCCGATGGAAATGGGACGCGTCGCTAACCCAAGCCCCCTTGATCCATGTTTGCGATCGCCTGACTATCGGCGCTGAATGGGCGATTCGGAGTCGATGCGCCCCCCCCCCCAAGCTCATCTCCATACCCGGCGGTCCATACCTCGGCTCTCCAGATGCCGTTCGGGACGATCCGGGCACCACTGGAATGCTGTCGACGAGGCGCAGCCGCTGGAAAGCACCCCGGGGCTGGAAAGCCGCCGAGATCCGACGAACACGTCCGCAAACCTGGAGCATCGAGCCAACCCCCCTGAGCCTATCCCCCCCCGTACCACTGCCCCTGATTTCTCAAGACGCTGGAGGCCCGGGCAGCCAGCAGAGAGTAGCCGCCCCGCAACGCAGCACGAAGCCCGCAGCGCGGTGACACGGAATCCAACACGTAAGCTGAACACGCAGGTCTGGCGCGATACGTTCGCCAAGACGTGGGCCAACACGCGCCGAGCCAACACGGAGCGTGTCAGCACGGACGTTTTGAACAGGGTACGTGCTGCGTTTTCAACACGGGTGTATCAGGGCAGCTGCTTGCCATCGCTCGGACGCCCATTCCCTGGGCACTCTTCGGTCTCGCGCGCATCTTTTTCGCGCGGTGCTCCAGGATGCTCCTCGATGGCCCTCGCCGAGAAAAACGCCCACGTCCGAGCGATGCCAGGGCTCAGCAGCACACGCCTCCGCCGACCAGCGAGGCGCGCTCGCCACCCGCCGCCCCAGAGGGACGCCGCGAGAGGCGCGCCGCGAGCTGCGCTGATTCCGGAGGAGGAGGAGGAGGAGGAGGAGGAGGAGGAGGAGGAGGAGGAGGAGGAGGAGGAGGAGGGAGGTGGAGGTGGGGGAGAGGAGGAGGAGGTGGATGGGGAGAGGGGGAGGAGGAGATGGAGGAGGAAAGAGGAGGAGGAGGAGGAGGAGGAGGAGAAAGAGAAAGGAGGAAGGAGGAGGAGGAGGGAGGAGGAGGAGAGGAGAGGAGGAGGAGGAGGAGAAGGAGGAGGGAGGAGTGGGAGGAGGAGGAGGATGAGGAGGAGTGAGGAGGAGGAGGAGAGGAGGAAGGAAGGAGGAGGAGCAGAAGGAGGAGGAGGAGGAGGAGGAGGAGGAGGACGGGTCGCCTAAGCCCTTCAGAGAAACCCTCCACCGCGAGCCAGGCGCCCGAGGCTCCCCAGGGCGCCTGCACCGGCACGCCTTGGCCGTTGTTCATCACCGAGATGGAGCCGCCGTGCCTCGGGGCGGGCGCGGCAGGCCCGCCTCGTAGACTCGAGGAGGAGGAAGACGACGACGACCACCACCACCACCACGACGAAGACGACGACCACCACCACGACGACGACGACCACCACCACGACGACGACGACCACCACCACCACGACGAAGACGACGACGACCACCACGACGGCGACGACGACCACCACGACGACGACGACGACGACAACGACGACGACGTCAATGCTGACGCTGACGACCACGAGGACGACGACGACGACAACAGACGACGACGGCGACGAGGACGACGACGATGACGACGGCGACGACGACGACGACGCTCACGGTGACGGTGACGGTGACGCTGACGCTGTCGACGACGACGACGACGCCTCGGGGTGGGCGCTAGAGGCCCGCCCCCCCGCAAGGGGCCTGCTCGCGTGGGGGGGGGGGCACCTCCACAGCGGGGGAGGAGGACCACAACTCCTCTATGCCACTCCTCCTCTATACCGCTGCTCTTCAGTCCACAACCTCCTCCATTCCGCTCGCTCCTCCTCCATTCCTCTTCCGTATTAATAATTTCCCCCTGGCACACCCCGAGGCCAGTTTTTAGGGCGGGCCGTGCGTTTCGCCTGACACTTCTTCATTACTGGTGACTCTGTAGCTTGAAGACTGCAATGGTTTCACAGGTGGAGGTGGGTCGTTTTCAACATGTGGCTCTCGCCTAAGCGCAGCGCACATTCTTTTTGAACATTTGCAAGAGCTTCACGGATTGAGGGCGGGACGTTTTCAAAATGTGACTCTCGCCCAAGCGCGGCGTACATTCGTCTTACAAAACGTAAAGAGCTTCACGAATTGAAGGCGGGTCGTTTTCAACATGTGGCTCTCGCCTTAGCGCGGCGTGCATTCGTTTTTAATTCGCCTGGCGAAGGCCCCAACCATATTCAGCTGTAGGTACCGCGATCGCGTGTTTAATCATCGGTGGGGTTTCTTATGCGGGGGTCGCGAAATGTTTGGGGGTGTCTCCCTCTGTGGGCCACGAGGCCGCGCCTGCTTTGCAGTACGCCGTGCAGGGCCCCGCAGCTCAGCAGGTCGCTCCACCCAGGTGGAGCTCCCTGTGGGGCCGCGAAAAGCTGACCTGGGTGGGGGAAACGCATACGAACACCGCCACGGGGGCCTGAAGTGGAGCCCCCTATGGGGCGACGAAACGCTGTTCTGGGCGGGGGAGACGCGTGCAAACACCGCCACCGGGGCGTTAGGTGGAGCTCCTTGTGGGGCCACGGAACGATGTCCTGGGTGGGGGATGCGCGTGCGAACACCGCCATTCGGGCCTTAGGTGGAGCTGCCTGTGGGGCCGCGAAACGCTGTCCTGGGTGGGGGAGACGCATGCGAACACCGCCACTGGGGCCTCAAGTGGAGCCCCCTGTGGGGCGACGAAACGCTGTTCTGGGCGGGGGAGACGCATGTGAACACCGCCACTGGGGCGTTAGATGGAGCTCCCTGTGGGGCCACGAAACGCTGTCCTGGGCGGGGGGGGACGCATGTGAACCTCGCCATTCGGGCCGCAGGTGGGGCTCGACGTGGGGCCACGGAACGCTGTGCTGGGTGGGGGGGACGCATGGGGCCTGAGGTGGAGCTGCCTGTGGGGCCGCGAAACGCTGTTCTGGGCGGGGGAAACTCATGCGAACACAGCCATGGAGGCCTTGGGTGGAACTCCCTGTGAGGCCACGAAACGCTGTCCCGGGGGGGGAGACGCATACGAAGACCGCCATGGGGGCCTGAAGTGCAGTTCCCTGTGGGCCGCGGAACGATTTCCTGGGCGGGGCAGACGCATGCCAACACCGCCACTGGGGGCCGTAGGTGGAGCTCCCTGTGGGGCCACGAAACGATGTCCTGGGTGGGGGAGGCGCATGCGAACACCGCCATTCGGGCCTTTGGTGGAGTTCGATGTGGGGCCGCGAAACGCTGTCCTGGGTGGGGGACACGCATGCGAACACTGCTACAGGGGCCGCATGTGGAACTCCATGTGGGGCCACGAAACGCTGTC